>JAOTRS010000026.1:7014302-7025782 GCA_028565755.1 Dinotopterus cunningtoni
ACTTAAATAATTCTTCTGATTGTGTAAAGCTGCTTTGCGACAATGACAATTGTTAAAAGCGTTATACAAATAAAATTGAATTAATGTGAATTATATACATAAAAAAATTAACCTTTTTATATATCTTCTTTCTATCTGGCATTGATTTCAAGACAGGATTGTACATAATGCACAAGAGACTTTATGCTTACCTTGTCTGTGCATGCATGTACTTATCCTGCTTTTCTCACATGCTTGATTTCTGGTTAAGTCTGTGGACAAACCCGTGTCCTCAGGTCCTCCGAGGTCAGTTTGCAAATTAGTCGTCACTGTTAAATAAAGTTGTTCTGCGTAGTAAGCAAAGGTAGCGTTCTGCCAGCACATTGCGAGGACTTTGCTGTTTTTTATTTTGGATTAGACATTTTGTGTGTGTGGTTTAAAGAAAAATTACTTTTGAAACTAGTAAGGAACCAAGCTCTGTGTTTTTGTAGCTAGTTAATATCCTTATTGGTCCATTGGACAATAAGAGTGGAAGTTAAGTGTCACAGTTATTCTCAGACGTTTCAATGATGCAAATTATTTAGTTATGCATCATAATAATTTTGTCATATTGTAGTAAAAAAGTGACTCAGTTTCATGGTAGTGATCTTTATTTCTTGGAAAAAAAGAAATTACTATTGAAAAGGATGTATGTAAAGGAAGAAAGTGAAGTTTTAGGAGTGCCTAATTCCAATTAATTTGTAATTATTACAAGTGTGATTTGTCACAATATAATGGCATTGTTGTGCAACTATTTCTAATTTATTAGTACCCAATGAAACCTACAGTATATTTAATGTTTTTAGAATAAAATTTTCTTGAATCTTAGAAAAACAAGGGGGAAAAAAAAAGTTGAAGTTTTTAATATCCACAATTCAGTAGAGCGTTTTACCTTGACATTTGTCGTTTCCAGTCAGTCTTAAGCTATTGTTATATCCACAATCCCTAATAGAAGTGTATTGTAACAAACATTACAGCATTTGAAATTATATGATCATGTGACCAGCCTTACTTAACAGAAGAAACAAAAACCTGCTTGGCCAGTTAATGTCTTACATGAATTTCAGGAGAAGAACTGAGTAAAGACATTGACACTGACATTGAAGATGATGATGATGACGACGATGACGATGAGGACAGCACTGAGGTCAAAGAGGAAAATGGTGTATTGGTTCTCACTGATGCCAACTTTGACACGTTCATAGAGGACAAAGACACGGTGCTGGTGGAGTTCTATGCACCATGGTAATTTCCTGCAGTAAGCGGTTATATTGGGGCTTTATAACGTGCTTCACTGTGCAAACATCTGCTACTTTTTTTCCCCCTCTAACAGGTGTGGCCACTGCAAGCAGTTTGCACCGGAGTATGAGAAAATCGCTCAGACACTAAAGGAAAACGATCCTCCGATCCCCGTGGCTAAAGTAGACGCCACTGTGGCTAGTGCAGTCGCAAGTAAATTTGACGTGTCTGGTTATCCTACTATAAAAATTTTGAAAAAGGGGGAGGCCGTGGACTATGATGGAGAGCGAACTGAAAAAGGTGAGTGTGGCAGTGTTAAAAAAAAAATTAGTTGGGTCATGAATTAATGCCTGCAGTAAGAACATTAGTATGTAATGTTATTGTCCCACCCTAATTCTAAACACTTAATCCTTATAATTTGGTAATTTAGATTATTTAGATTCATATTTCAAATGCACAAAATGGCTGCAGTACAAATATTTCTTTTTCTACGGTTGAGTGCAAATGTTTGGATTGCACAATACCACTTCTTTACCAATACTGATACTGAAACCATGAGTATCTACCTAGACCCATCTGATATTCTTTTAGTTTAGCTTTAATTTTTTTTAACTGTTGCACTTTACAGTTAAGCTCTTTCACACAAAAATCACTCGCCTTGTAAGTGATTTATTGAAAGTATAAATATAATACATTTTAACAATTCTTTTAATTTTTTCGGTTTCAAATTTAAGAGGGGTATTGAAGTCATACCGGGATGTTTGTGCAGAACACAGTAAATACTCCCTTTATTTTCCTGTATAATCTCCTGCTACACGAACGCACTTTTCCCAGCGTTACACTATTGCTTGGATACAAAAGTTCTTAGTATGCCAGAGCCGTGATTGGACTGCTTCACATCTGAAATGCTGGCCTCCCAGGAACTCCTTTAATGCCCAAACATGTGGAAATGGCTTGGAGCATGCTCAGGACTGTACGGGGGTGTGGCAATAACTTGCAGCCGAGTTCCTCTAATGTGCAAGTAATATTGATGATTAAATATGCATTATTTTTTCGATTTTCAAGGTTCAGGCGTTCCACTCGCTAAATATTCACTGCAGTGGGCTTTGAGCCACCTCAACTGGGGGATAGTACAGACTTCCTAAAAAGAAAATTGCACCATACAAATGTTACTGCGGCTAAGAGTGTCATCACCGTACTATGCTTGAAGTCTTCTGTAAGAGTCAATCGGATTTACGGCTTTTACTCAATGAGAGAATTCATCACAAGTCCCAGTTTGACTTGAACACCCCCTTATATAAATTTCCAGTTTCAAAAAGACGTTTTTCTTTCCTCAGATCTTTTCATAATTTTTTTTTTTTAAGATTTGTATTGGCCTGATGGCCTCTTTAATTTGGATCCCTCATGGCTTTATCTTTGTAGATTAGAATTCAAATGTGTAAAAAAAATGTATGTTTGTGTATACATCCTGCAAAAAGTCAGTCTAAAGCACAGTGATTAGAAGTGGAATACAAAAGAAGATATCAAGTAAATGCATACGTTTTATACCGTATGAGAGTATTTATATCCGATTCAGAAAGGGAGATGTAAACTTTTAAACTGGTTAACAAACACTGTTCTAACATTCACCATTTGATCCACCACATTATCATTTTTTGATCATAAAGGAACATTCGGGGAAGCGAACAACCTAAATGTCTCGTTTCTGTGTATCATATTAGTTTGTGTACACGTTTTTGCACTCGTGTAGGTTTTTTTTATTTTTGTCTCTGAAATCTCAAAGTGCTTTACATGGAAAGTTTTAAAATATGATGCAGCACAGTTGAGAAATCATTTAATAATTAAATAAGTAAATTGTTCGAACTCTTTAAATTAAGAATTGAAAATCCAGGAACTAAACTGACTGTGTTTAATCTGTGTCTCATTATTCCAGCTATTGTCGAGCGGGTTAAAGAAGTTGCACAGCCAGACTGGAAACCTCCTCCAGAGGCCACACTGGTGCTGACGAAGGACAACTTTGATGATGTAGTTAATAATGCAGACATCATTCTGGTGGAGTTTTATGCACCCTGGTTGGTACTTTACACAATATATAAGACCATCTGTTGCCCTGTTTGTCTACTTCAAGTGTTTAATTAGCACCTTTTTTCCCCCCATGAATAAACAGGTGTGGTCACTGTAAAAGACTCGCTCCTGAGTATGAAAAAGCTGCAAAGGAACTCAGCAATCGAACGCCTCCTATTCCACTGGCTAAAGTCGATGCCACTACAGAGACTGACGTCGCCTCTCGGTTTGATGTAACGGGATACCCAACACTCAAAATCTTCAGGAAGGGGAAAGTGTTCGACTACAATGGACCAAGGGAGAAATTCGGTATGTCACATTGTTAACTTGTCATAGTGTCGCATGCTGTATATGTATTTTATATGGGGTCACAACTTACTGGTGTGAAAAATGGTTTTGTCCAGGTATTGTTGATTACATGAGCGAACAAGCAGGCCCTCCATCCAAGCAGGTGCAGGCTGTGAAACAAATTCAGGAACTGGTGAAGGATGGGGATGATGCTGTGATTGTTGGTGTGTTCTCCAGTGAAGAGGATGCTGCCTATGCGGTCTATCAAGAAGCATGTAAGTACCAGTATATTGTAGGGACTGCACAACTATAATTTTTTACTACATAACCAGCAGTAGTTTACTAGTCCCCTGTTCCATAGTTGCACAAAAAACTGATTAAGGACATTGCATAGTTTTAACAGTTTGGTTAAATACTAATGAACGACAGATTCAATTAAGTCATCAAGTTGAGGCTACACATTGTCAGCATCAATGATTTTTAGGCTACGCTGTTTATAACACAAATAAAAATCGATGCAACATATGTGCCAAGTAACTGTTTTTGCATTAACAATTCATTCGAATAACTTTGTAGCACATTACACTGTTTAAGGACCTGACAATTTCTAAAATCCACTCATTTGGTGATATAAGCTTTAATCGCCGTTTCTGAAACTGGGACCATGGAGCGAGAAAGCCTGTGTTCATCAACAGGGCACTCCTTATGAACGCTCAATGACCAGCATTACTTAAATGGAGGATGCTTTGTCTACTGCAGTGCCTGGGAGGATTTTTCCCAGGCTGATAATGATCAATTGGTAATTGTGTCTGGAGCAATCTCTCCTAGCTAGTATGGACATGAGTGGGAATGGATAGTGGAAAAGGCTTATCCTGGTGTACAGTTACTTTAGTAACTGTAAAACTAGGCTTGTCTTTTCTAAAATATTTCTAAACTAACAAGTACAGTCATGGGGTGGGGGTTGGCATGGTCAAACCAATAAATACTCTCAGGGGACAAAAAGAACAACAGATTTCAACATGCGGTGGTGGTGTTTTTATTTTTTGGAGATGGACTTGTAACCCTTCACCAATTTAATGATCAGCAACAGTTGCATCTCTGAAATCAGGTTTAACATTATTTTTAGTTGGCAAGATGTAAACACACCAACCTGTAGGAGGTTTTGTTTTTATACAGGTTGTTGCATTTCTTGATTAACTAATCATCTCATTCAATAACTTCTCTGGTTTTATTAATATCACCTGCCTGCTAATTATTCTCTTAAATATTGTGGTTGCAGAAAGGTTTTCCCCACCTGGTTTCTGTATGTTGGTTTACTTTTTATATGGGAACAAATGACTAAAATATTTGTTCTTGAGTTTATTAAGGTTATGGTAGTTTATAAAGACTTATGCCCTGATAAATAAAAATGTAGTATTGAAGGAGGATGACCCATTATGCATTTTTCGATCTCCTGTGTCTGGCTCATTCCCCCCCAATCGTCAGACTAGTTCATCACAGCAGTAAGTACATTAATTCATTAGTCCATAAAACTATTACATAGTATAAGATTTAACTTTGCAAATTTTTTAGGAGGCAAGTGTTGCCCGTTGTAGCTATCATAGCTATCATTTGTATTCAGTATCAACATATGCATAATGAATAGCATCTGTTTTTCAAACTTTCACACTTATCAGTAAACTTTATTCACAGAAGTACTTTTTCTCAGAAGGATACATGATACATGAGGGAATTTATTATGCAAAATCCACATTTTAATCCTTTTAGACATTCAGATAAGTCTAGATGTACAAAGTAAAAAAAAAAAAAAAATCCCTGCTTTTGATAGTTTTCCCTGTTTTGTTTTGACCAAGTCTTAATCAAGGCAATTTGACATTTTTTCCCCCTTTTATGTCCTTATATGTTGATTCCCTCCCTGGTTTGTTTCACATTTGTGTAGACCCTGAAATTGTGCGTTTAAAGGAGAAGTAAAAAAAAAAAAAAAAAAAAAGTTTTGGGTATGAAAAAATGGATTATCTGAGGGGTAATTAGGGGTAAAACAGCTGGAGCATTAACATACACACTTTGGGGGGAGCTCTGAGATCTGTTTAAATTTGTTAAAGCAATAGTAAAATATGGGACATCTTTATATTGGTCCAAAGTAGGTAGTCAATAGTAGGGTTATGGAACTCTTAAAGGTTTACCTGACATGCACGTACTGAAGTGGAACTAAGGTTTAAAACAAGCGCAAAAAAAGAACATTTTTATCATGATGCAAAGATAAAAGCATACCAGTGTACGGAAAGTAAACTGTGTATGTATTTATTATTACATGAAGCAGATTTTCTTGCGTACAGGAAAAAAAACAAAAAACCACCACACTTGTTTTGTTAGGCTAAAAATAATTTCAAAGCATGTGCTGGAAATTAGCTTACCATCATTAATCCTGCTACAACTGCCTTACTTTGTCATTTTGATCAAAACCGACAAAATGTAGTTTTACTATAATCAGAATGGCACTATTCGGGTCCTATCATTTAATATACTGTTATAATGTTTATACTGTATGTCTATATGGGAATAGGGACTCATGTCACTTGCACTACTATTGAAATTGAAAAGAAAATGCAGCAATCTGATAACTCTCAGTACCAGTAAGCTGAAAAAAACCTGTCTATGTTGATTGCATGGTCTGTGTTTAATATTTTGATCATCACATCTATGTCTGCATTATATAAAAAAACAAACTTTTTATTTTATTTGATTTTAGGCAACACTCTTCGAGATGACTACAAATTTCGCCATACGTTTACTAACGAAATTGCTAAGTTCCTGAAGGCCTCACCTGGCCAAGTGGTCATGCTCCAGCCGGAGAAGTTCAGGTCGAAGTACGAGCCTTCATCTCAGACCTTAACTATTAAAGTAAGTTGGGAACTATAAGGTTTACACAAAATAGTATGCATGAATCATGTAGGTATGAATGAATGAAAAATCCAGTGAGGGTCACTTATATCTTTTATGTCTATAAAATAATCCTTGTCTTTAGCTGCCTTTTTAAAAATAATATGCAGTTACCTGTCTGATTTATGAAATACCTTGCATGTTTTAAGTTTATTTATTTTAAGTATAAATGTTTTTTTCCCATCAAGGATTCCACAACTGCCACAGAAATTCAAGATTTCTTTAAGAAGCACACACTGCCGTTAGTGGGACACAGAAAACAGAGCAATGCTGAGAAGCGTTACTCCAATCGTCCTCTAGTGGTTGTGTATTACGGTGTGGACTTCAGTTTTGATTACAGAGTGGGTAGGTGATGCATTTTCTTTTCTACAAATTCCAGCCAAAATTTAAAGCCGTTGGTCTTAAAACATTCTAGACCCAGTCTTTGGGCATGTGCATCCTAGTGTCCAAGTGTTTGCACACACAACATTCTGTACTGAATCAGATCATTCAATGTGTACAAAATCCCATTGACTTGACTTGCCAACTCTAAAAAATGTTTTACTTGTGTTTTGTTGAATCAGCAATTAACATCCAAAAATGGTCTATTGGGAATTATTCTACAGCATTGTTTCTGCTTTCTATTTCATACTTTTTGGGTTTTTTTCTGCTAGCAAGGTGCCAGCCTTGCATTTTTATGTTGTAATAATTGCCTATGACTTACAGTAATCACTATTATTAAAATGTAGCTTTTTTTTCTGCACTCAGAAAAACGAATGAACTACTGCCTAAAAGCCTGTCTAAGCCCTCCATCATTAGATGCATCTATAGAGATACTGTTTAACTGAGCATCAGGTTGTGCTCATTTTTCTTTTTTAAGCAGTGTTTTAATGGTCTTGATTTTTTGCAAACAGCCACACAGTACTGGAGGGGCAAAGTGTTGGAGGTGGCCAAGGACTTCCCGGAGTATACATTCGCCATCGCAGATGAGGAAGACTACGCTGATGAGCTGAAGAGCTTCGGGCTCAGCGAGAGCGGCGAGGAGGTGAACGTCGGCATTCTTGGAGAATCAGGGAAGAAGTATGCAATGGAGCCAGAGGAGTTTGACTCCGACGTGCTTCGGGAATTCGTTCTGGCCTTTAAAAAAGGTGAGTAAGGAGTTGCAGGATGTTGCTAGTCTGTGTGCTTGTACATGAAACCCATGTATTGGTAGTACAGCACTGTGAAGGTATTTTGTTTTAAAGAGATTTTTGTTTCCATTGATATCAAAGGCAATAAATTTAATTTAGCGGTAGTGCTGTGACAAATGTTAGGGGTGATTTTTGAAAATTTGTAATTTTAAGATGAAAAGAACCTACACAAATCTAACATTTAAGAACTAATTTAATTACATTAGCAGATAAGGTGGTTTTTGTTATATAAAAATGTAACTACTACACTTCCAGTATTACACTTTAATACAATCACTAGTCCTTATTAGTGACCTATATGTACTATTACCCTGTAACAGGCAAACTGAAGCCCATTGTCAAGTCACAACCCACTCCCAAAAACAACAAGGGACCTGTGAAGGTTGTCGTCGGGAAAACCTTTGATGAAATCGTCATGGACACGAAGAAGGACGTGCTGATCGAGTTCTACGCACCGTGGTGTGGTCACTGCAAAAAGCTAGAGCCTGAGTACCTCGCTCTTGGAAAGAAATACAAAAATGAGAAGAACCTGGTGATCGCCAAAATGGATACCACGGCCAATGACGTGCCTCACGAAGCCTACAAAGTGGAAGGATTTCCTACAATATATTTTGCCCCCAGCAACAAGAAGCAGAATCCCATTCAATTTTCAGGTGGTGAACGAAATGTGGAGAGTTTAAGTAAATTCCTAGAAGAACATGCAACAAAATTATCACAGAAGAAAGATGAACTCTAAAGGTTTTTAGAGAACTTTCAACCTGACCTGACGCGTGATAAAACGCAGACCGCAGGTGTCTGATGTGATTTTGCAGTAAGCATAGTTTCTGAAATCAGAAAGTTCTGTTCATTCCAAAGCACTGTTTATTAGATTTTCTTTTCAAAATCTTTTTAAATAAAAAAAGGGAAACAAATGGCTGTCCTTCTTTTCAGGGTTGTGCACTTCTATCCATCTGGATGTATCTTAATAGATTTTAGTTCTGAAACAAGCCTGACCTACTGGAGCAGCGTGAATAATTTATTTATACAGTGTTGAATAAAATGAAGTGTTACCAGTCAAGTAGCATGTTCATACATGCTACTGCAAATGAGAAGTTTAAATGAAACTTTATTACAAGTTCTCAGCTTCCTGCTCACATGTCTGTAAAACATAAAATTTTTATTGAGTAACTTATTTTTATAATTATTAGTCCGAAACCTTATTCATTCATTCATCTTCTATACGGCTTATCCTGTGTACAGGGTCATGGGGGCCTGGAGCCCATCCCAGGAGACTTGTAGGATTTGCACAAGGCAGGGTAGACCCTGGACAAGGTCGCCAATCCATCACAGGGTTGCGCGCATGTACACAAGCATATATTACGGGAAATTTGGAAATGCCAGTTACCCTAATCTGCATGTCGACAGGAAACTGGAGGAAACCATCAAGCATGGGGAGAACATGCACGCAGACACGAGACGCAAATAGAACCCTGATCCTGGGGGTGTAAGGCCATAGTGCAAACCACTACTGACCACTGCAGCGTAGGGAACATCCCACAAGAGCTGCAGTTTTGGAGTTGTTCTGACTCTGTGATGTAGCGATTACAATTTTGCCCTTCTCACAGTACCTATAGTTTCAATATCTTGTTACAATGGCCAATTTGTTATGGATAATAAACTGGGCCAGAGCAACTCCAAAACTGCAAGTTTTATAATGTGTTCCCAGACTGCAGTGGGAAGGACGGAAAAAAAAATAATCAAAGGAAGGGTCAGGAACTGGCGGCAGGGTCATGGGTAGCCAAGGCTTACTGATGCACATGGGGAGTGAAGGCTGGCCCGTGTATTCTAATCCAGTGGAACGCCAGTGTAGGTCAAATTGATAAAGGTTAATGCTGGTTTCAATAAAGACGTGTCAGAACACACAGTGCATCACTGTTTGGGAGTAGGGTATTAAGGTAGGTGGTCATAATGATATGGCTGATCGGTGTGTGTGTGTGTGAAATGTATACACAGTATATATAAACCTCAATGTAATGAATGTACATTGTTAAATAAAATAACACCGACCAAGGGGAACCCACTTCCGGCAGCAGAATGACGTCGACACCCCGCGTTGCCTCTCTGCCATGTTACGTCATGGGAAAGGGCGGAGCCTAACATACCGGATGAACCCAAGTTCAAAGAGTCTAAAGGCTACGAGGCATGTTTATATTGACGCTAAGACCCCCAAAATGAAAAGAATGCGTAACACATTCCATCAACACGCCAAGAAGACATTACGACTTATAATTTCTGAAGAAGGAACACCGGTCATTTCATTTGCATAAACATAATGATAAAAAAGCTTGGAAGGCGCTTTAGTGCCATAATTTGTTAGACAATTATAAATAAACGCATAAATAAGGTCATACCGATCGTGTAAGGGTTGCGTTTATTTATACACAAAAATTGTGTTCTTTCAAATACCCAAGAACAAAGGAGAACTTCTCCACATGTCCCTCATTCTGGGCCTCTCACGCAGAGCAGCGTCTGATTGGACTTTTCTAATGCATGATCTGACCTATCAGAATGCCTGATATTAAACATCGTAAATGTGGGACGCTGTGATTGGTCCGTTTGTTTTGGCGCTCGTTGATTCTGCAGCGCCCCAAAATGGGCGGGGTTTAGAGAGAGCGGAGAGAAAGCGGGTTTGAATAGTTACAGCAACGGAAATATTTAGATTTATAAAACAGTTTCATTTTATGTCAGAATTAATTCCGTGATTTAAAGTACACTTTGAGGGATCTCGAGAGGCGCGGAGCTTGGAGAGGAAACCGGGCTGAGAGGCGCTTTTCTTGGCTTTGTTTGGCGAGGTTGCCGGTATTGGAGGTGAAGCGACCCCCCCTTTCAGTGTGCATAGCTTAGTTAGCCGAGTTAGCTTAGCTTAACCGCCTGCTAATTTCCCCCCTGCGGCTTGGTTTCCAGTCTGAACCCTGAATATCTGAGTGTTTCATGTGGACTGGACTTCTGAAGGTAAGACAAACACGCGGAAGCGCCGTGTTGTTACAGCTGTAGCAGCTAAATCAGGTTAGCCAGGTAACCTCAGTGAAGTAGTTACAGGCTAGTCAGCTATTAAAATCATAATCTAAATCAGAAACCTGTTTGTTCTCTTAAATATGCGTGACAAGTTCTTAATAATCTGGGTTTGAGGTAATTAGGGATTAAACTCGACTACACGAGCGGTCAAGGTTATGAAGGAGCACTTCACAGGAACATCTGAGTTAATGCTGGAGTTTGGCATTAAGGAGGAAGAAACTGACTGAAGAACTGGTTAAAGCTGAAATCCCCCCCCCCTTTTACATTTCTAGTTCTTCTTTTAAAATGACACTATATGAGCATAAATCTCAATCTTTGATCGTGTTTGATTAATGCTTAACTTTCTAATCGTTTCATATCGACTGACATTAATTGCACATAGCTGATTTGCCTGGCGTAAGTTTTTGCCCTTGACGTTTCCTGTAGATCAAAGTGAACAGCTTATCCCATTATGTTGAAGGATTTGCCATGGTGATGTGCCCCAAAGCTTTTGGGGTAGTTTTGTTTCAGCAAACTGGCTCCTAGTTTGCTCCCAATAAAACATGGAATGCTATCTGGCAGAAAACAGGCAATCAAGTATCGTCAGTGGGAACCTCTTTTATTTTATAATTTATATTTATATCTCCCAATGGTGCAAATTTCTTTTGTGTCCATAATAACAATTTAGGGAACTCCAGTGTCGTTATATTGTCAAGCACCTAAACACCT
>JAOTRS010000026.1:7041490-7052223 GCA_028565755.1 Dinotopterus cunningtoni
TGGCCAATTTTTCTTTTTTTTTTTTATTGTGCCCTTTTTTTTTTTTTTTTTTTTTTTTTTTATTAAAGCAAGTGTATAAAAGTTCCTTTTAAAAAAAAAAAAAAAAAAAAAAAAAAGTTGGTTTGGTGTTCACATAGTGTCTGTATTTTCTTTGATTTCATTGCTAAACACCATTTATACAAACACAGGCTACAAACAATGCCATCTTTCTCAACTCACCCTGTGCGCATAACTCGGCTGCTCAGTTTGGTTCAGGTAATTTCTGTGATCTGCTGTGTTTGACTTGGCCCTGAGAAACTTCTTAAACTCCATGTTCAAGAGCTTAACATTTTTCTTCAGTATTTCTACTTATTTCTATTTCCTATAGATAATCTCCCAGGATGAGGCTGACCGCAGAGGAAAGGTCTATGACAAATACATGTGTAGTTTCTTGTTCAATCTCAACAACGGTAGGTCAATGCCCCACTCCTCCCCTCTTACGTTGCAAGTTTGTGCCCTTGTGCATCATTTGTTTAACATAACCTTTGGGTCTTTGTGCAGATTTCGTTGTTGATGCGACGAGGAAAGGCAACAAGATCAGGTTTGCCAATCACTCTGTCAACCCCAACTGCTATGCAAAAGGTGAGGCATGATTGTGCTGCTGCTCCAGTCTTAATAAAATGATAGTAAACGATGATACAATGATCGTTCTGCATGAGACTCATATTTGGGTAGAGGGTGATTAATGATCTGAATCATATGGTTTCAATTTGATTATTGAACGATCTGTGTAGAAATTAGTGATGTGATTGTTTTAAAATGATGTGTGGACTTGCAGTTTGCACAATTAAAGGAACAAACTTGGGAAATCAAACATGTCTTGGCTTTTACTTTAATGGGTAATCATTAATAGAAGATCTGATCTCATCTCATTGTTTTTTCTCTCTCCTTCCCTTTTAGTTATGATGGTTAATGGGGATCACCGAATAGGCATTTTTGCCAAGAGAGCCATACAAACCGGGGAGGAGCTTTTCTTTGACTACAGGTACGTGGCCAGCTTTTACTTTTTTTTTTTTTCCCCCTTTCTTTCTTTTCTTTTCTCCTTTACACTACATTTAAGATATATACCAGTCAGCTGTAATGGACATTTATCCCTTGTTCAGACTGCAGGCAAATCTGATTTGTTTCACAAATGTGATCATTAGGACGACTGTCACACTGTTATTTGTAAGTGATTGATTTGACTCTGTTTAGAAAGGCAGCTCAAATAGAACACATTGTCAACCCCCCATGTACTTAGTATAGTATAGTATTTCAATTCACCATAGTGTTTCAATTCACCTTCTGTGAAGGGACTGATGTTATTCGCTTTAATCTCTATTTCTTTCATCGTCTTTGCATTCATTTTTCATCTTCTGATCCATCTCCATTCCACATGAGTGGGGTTGGCTTGAAACTTTTGCGTCATGTTGCGAGTGATGTAATGGACAGTTTGAACTCTGATCTGAGTGGATAAAGTATGAAGACTGAGACGTTTTTAGAAATCCGATCTGAAACCGATTCTGTATGGTTTTTAACTGTTCAGACTACATGAAAGCAATATGATTCCAAACTGATTCCTAACTGAATATGCCAAAAATTATGTTTGGATTGGCATTATGAACAAGGCCTTAGAGACACATTCTCAACATATACGTTATTTTTGTGTGTTTTTCTTTCTTTCTCGCTTTTAACTTTTATCTAATTACTATTATTTATTTATTTTTAGATATAGTCAAGCCGACGCTCTCAAGTACGTGGGCATCGAACGTGAAATGGAAATTTCATGAATCTGTCTACCTCTGGAACAAATGCCTTACACTCTTCAGGAATTTTCTCTCCACATGCCGTTTCAATACCTTTCAATACTGTTTTTTTTTTTTTTTTTATAGGACAAGGTGGTCTGCCTACTCGGATATTTCTAGTAATTTTTTTTTTTTTTTTTTTTTACACCTGAGTCTTTTCTTTCCTTTTTATTTTTTTTTTTTGACCAACAGACTTACTCTGGGAATTCACTTTTTTGACAGCAACTTGAATATTCACTTGTTTACAGCTTCAAGTTAAGTAGAAATCCGTCACTGTCTAACAGGCTATTTGTTTTCCAGTGTTCCAATTTTACATTTTTTATCATATAGTTTTTTTTTTGTTTGTTTGTTTGTTTGTTTTTTTTAATGCAAGCAGTTGATGTCTTTCAACCTTTGAACCAAACTGACAGTTCAGCACCAGTTTATTAGGTACTCGATCCGCATATAGGCTGATTCATACTGGAACACAGTGCACAAATAATTGAAAAAGAGACGGCAAATTGTTGCATTTGATTGAGATATTTTGCTCTTTATCCTGTATTTTTTACATTTGATGACAATACTATGCTGAAATTTCTCTTTGCCACACGTATTTCAGTTCAAGGCCTTTATTAGCTTTTAGAATATTCACTACTACTACTACTTTTGCTTAGATACTGTTATAGGAAACAATCAATTTTGCGGATATGGGTCACAGTGCTGTCTGTTGCTACCCCGAAGTTAAATATTTTCCCATAGCAGCATGCCACCTAGTCTTTTAATCCTCTAATACCACTTCAGTTTGCTAGTGCATCGCATTTTTTAAATATTTATTTGCACTGCATTTTACCATTTGCAATCACAAGTTGTATGTTATGAACTCAAATAACATTTCTAATATTATTTATGTTACAGCAGTTTTATTAACTGCCAAACTGCTGTTAGGTAATAAAACACAAAGACAGCTAGTCGTTCCCGAGAAATCGGACTCCTTCCATAAATGTCACATTAATGTCTCCTTAGGTAAAAGATTATTTTAAGATTACGTATAATTTATAAATGTATTAATTCATTTAATACTAGCGTTGATTATATGGAAAGCTCAACACAAGTCCCTAAAATTAGTTATTACTAGAGAAATTGAAGTGCAGATATGCACACATGGAATTTATATTACAGCTGATACAACTATCAGCGCTCCTGTTATAAAAATGTAACGAACCAGCATTAGATTAGAAAACTCAATAGCACTGTGGTACAAATGTGTTAAACGTCATAAAACCTCTGCTAACCCTCCAATCCTTTGCTCTGCTTTGCTTCTGATTTGGCATTTTGTCTCAATACAGATTCACACAATGAGTAGTCAACTACATGCACCTTGCCGTATCAGTATAAATCAGCCCTGCCTAATAAATCCGATTCTCAATATGTTCCAAACAGTTTATCAAGTTGAGGCGTTGTTATGAACCAAAGTCATTTTCTCTTCTTTTCTTGTCATCACAAGCATCTACAGAGGTATCGTGTACATCCTGGAGTGCCAACACATCCAGTTTCTGTAAAATAATTGAAAAAAGTGATTATTTAAAAAAAAGAAAAAAAAAAGGACAAAAACATGGATAGATACAGTATCTAACTTGCGGTGCCTTGAAATTACACTGAATTGTTTAGGTGTTCTGAAATGTTGGTGATT
Source organism: Dinotopterus cunningtoni (assembly GCA_028565755.1). Classification (NCBI taxonomy): domain Eukaryota; kingdom Metazoa; phylum Chordata; class Actinopteri; order Siluriformes; family Clariidae; genus Dinotopterus; species Dinotopterus cunningtoni. Next base: position 7,044,983 of record JAOTRS010000026.1, read on the forward strand.
GTGTATTGAGTTTGTTGTATGCATGAACAAAGATTTCCAATGGAGTAGAAATCAGAATCAGGGAACTTTTCGATGTTTGTTTTTGTTCTTTTTGGAACTCTCCACATCTTTGAGCAGCTTTTTGCCAGACCATCACTGTAGGAATGAAAAGTTCGGACAGTCAGTAAGGTCTTCCTGTCTCCTGTCGTTAATTTTTGGGTCATCCAGTATGTAATGGCAGTGTTGGGTGTTTTTTTTTTTTTTTTCTTTTTTTCGTTCTTTGTTTTATTTGCATCACATATTTAAGAGCACAAGTCAGTTGAGGGCATGCTTAATTATGCCCAAAATTTTTTAAAAAAATGTTTTTATTTTTTATAATGGAAGTATTTGCCTGCTATAACAGGTTAATGATTTATTATACTGGTAAAATCATTGACGATACACCGATCAGCCATAACATTAAAGCCTTGCACCATTATGACCAGTACTTTGCCACCAAAACAGCTCTGACCCCTCAGGGCATGACTCCACAAGACCTCAGAAGGTCTGCTGTAGTATCTGGCACCAGGACGTTCGCAAGAGAAGTTTTTTACCTCTCAAGGTGGGACCTCCATCGATCCAGATGCATTTGTGCAGTACATCCCATGGATGCTCAGTCGGAGCAACCATGAGCTCTTTGCTTGCTAAGCCCTTTACGGCAGGCTGTGATGCACTGAGTTCAGATGCGTTTCTATCAGAGCCAGCATTAACTCTTTCCCAGCAATTCCTGCTAGATTGGCATTTCTGTGGGTTGAAATGTGCAGACAGGCCAGCCTTTGCTCTTCAAAGGCATAAATGAGCCATGGACACCCATAATCCTGTCACCAGTTTACTATACACTGATGAGTGATAAATCAGTGTTAGCGTAAACACCGCATAGCTTTATGACTGATCTGTGTATATAACTGATTGTTTTTCCTGCAGATCTCAGTAACAGATACTTCATGGCGCTAATAAACATTGTACGCTGTTTTAAAAATGTCCCTGCCTAGGACGCAGTTTGAGACCTTCTGCATTATATTAAAAATGTTCAATAGCTTAACAGTATAATAAATGATTAATGATTATTATGCAGTACTTGTTAAGTGTTACTGGAAAATTCTTTTTATTTTATTAAAGCTTGTCAGCAGAATGGTGCTAATCCAACTGTGGAACATCAAGGCTCTACTTGTTAATGCAGTTCTGTGTATATAAATAATTTTTTTTTTTTTTTTTTTTTTTTTAAAAGGTACTTTAATATTAAACCACAGATGCAGGAATTTACCTGCTAAAACATGTCCAAACATGTTGGATGACCCATGAAATCCAATCCAGAATACAGATATGAGAAGTTGTGATAAAACCACAGCAATAAGATCAGCCTGAAATCACCTCCATGAGAAGGTCTTTACCGGTCCCTATTTATATTCACAGACTCTGAAAGCAGGGTTTTCTGTAATTTATTAAAAAAAATAAAAAAAACACTTTGCTGTGATATTGCCAAGTAAATTCCTGACAGTTTTCTCAGTGTGAGTGTTCTATAGCTCCTCACCAGCATGTTTCTCCTGAGACATTCAGTCTTTCAGCCCATTTTTTTCCCTTGAGGGTTTGTGACCACTCTGTTTTTCTCTCTGCCTCTGATTGTACAAGGTGCTGATTTGTAATGTTTACAGATAATATTGTTCAAAGTAATAAAAAAAAAAAATCTAAAATAAGTATGCGCACATGTATCACAATTTTATTATGAGAACTTATTTCTGAATTGTTTGATGAAAACATGAAATACAGAAGCCTTATTCTTTTTGTGTATTAATTGTATGCAGAATTCTAATGACTAAAATCAACGTAAACTATGTGGGATGTTCAAGTCAAACCAGGACTTTAAATTGTGCAGAATAACAGAACACAGTTATGGGAGTTAAAAACTCTCTCTATATAATCCTCTGCTAGACTAACGCACTTATTCCAGTGTTTCACTAGTGTTTGGATTTAGGTAGCAAGTTTTCAGCCTGCGTGTGCGCACACACGCACTATGGGCAATTTGGGAACACAAATTAGGCTAATCTGCAAGTCTTTGGACTGTGGGAGGAAACCGGCGTACCCGGAGGAAACCCACCAAGCACGCACACAGAGACGGGAATCAAGTCTGACTGGATATCGAACCCGGACACTGGTGGTGCAAGGCAACATATTATTGAGCGACTACAGTCACAATCCATTAGAAACCATTAGTGTGATCTTAAAAACTATCAGGACATTGCAAACTGCTGAACCATTTCCAACAATTAGGAACAATAAGGATAACAATAGGGAAAATCGAAATAAATTCTGCATGGAGCTGACTTCATTCTCCTCCATCTGGTGAGAAAACACAAATCTTAGAGTGAAATACCTTCAGACACCAGCAAGCCTGAATGTGTCTCCCGATAAAGTTTTAATTACTAGAAATAAGCATCTTACTGAAAATTTAAAGTTTATTCATGACATTTATAAAACAAAGCACACTATACAAATGAGGGAGCGAATAAAGGCTGCTTACACAACTCTACAAGGGCCGGTTTAACAAATATATTCTTAAAGCGATCGCCAGAAATCACGGGTTCTCTCCTTCGTTGCGATAATAACCTTTTTTAGAAATCAGTCCAAGGTCATTCGTTGTATTATTAAATTAATTATCTATATATATATATATTTTTTTTCTTTTTAAATGAGAGGCAGAAACATGCAACCCTGCAGCCAGGTCAGGTGTCACTAAGGGCATGGCGGCTTATTTACAGATTCGAAACGGCGATGGAGATCCTGAGCGGCCGAGCCGAGACTTCAGGAGAACAGCAGTGTCAGACCCCTGCGTTTATTAAAGGGAGCTCCAGTGTCCGGTTCATGTGCGCATCCCTTACGATGGAGGCCAAGAGGCTTCGGGAATGATGTTCGAGTCGGACTTTAGAAGTACGTGTTCAAGCCAGGTAGCTGTAGGTGTCCTTCTCGCCGTCGACGCGCTCCAGGTATTCCTTTTCTATTAAAATATCGATGCATTTCTGCGAGACAGATGCGCTTCACTTCAGTACACAAATCCACAGAAATATAATTTTTTTGCGGGGGCTTTTAGAGATGATGAGTAAGTGTTTTACCTTGATGACAGGGACACGAGGTTTGAAGCGTGATGATAACTGGTTTAGTACTTCTGCAAGGAGCTGCTGGTGCTTCAGTACTTTCCTCATCTTCATAATTCGGACAATAGCAGCCTAAACACAGAGAGAGAGAGAGAGAGAGAGAGAGAGAGAGTCCATCAAGGAGGTGGATGAATATATATTATGTATTCAGCCTAGTCTATGAACTTATAATCTCTGTACAAGTTGTTTACTGTAACCCTGGTGACGGCAGCAAAGTATAGTATAATATTTATTTCATCTAAGCAAAATCCATTTACTCCTGAAAGAAACTTCCATCCCGAACTACTTGCATATTAACACGTGATCTTTCATCACTCATTCACTGTCTATACCGCTTTAACCTGTATTCATGGTCACGGGGGACCTGGAGCCTATCCCAGGAGGCTTAGGTGTCAATCCATCGCAGTGCACAAACACATACACTCACACACTACGGGGAATTTGGGAACCCCAATTAACCTAATCTGCAGGTCTTTGGAAGGTGGGAGGAAACCGGAGTACCCGGAGGAAACCCACCAAGCACATGCAAACTCCATGCACACAGAGGCGGGAATCGAGTCTGGCCGGGAATCGAACCCGGACCCTAGAGGTGCAAGGCGACAGTGCGAATCACTACACCACCGTGCCGCCACGTGATCTTTAATGATGTCGAAAACTTTTCTTTCTTTTTTTTTTTTTTACCAGGAATTGTGAAGAAATTCAGAAGGTCTCGTGAATGAAGACCTAAAACTGATTAAAAAAAAATATTAATTCAAGCACAGTATTTTGATGAGACTCTTATACCCCTATCTCACCTACCTTACAGTTTCGGTTCATCGCGATTAGTGACTACGTTTCCAATCTTTAGGCAGTCACTCGCGGTGCCTAACACCATGTCTCACCACCAGTCAAACCACATAGGTGAGATGAGGGTATAAGTCGCAGTAAAACATTCGAATGGTGCAAACTTTATAAAGAAAGCCATACATCCGTGATTCTTGAACCCGGCCGATGTGGCTCTGTGACCATCGACGAGTGGAACGCCTGATCCTTGAAAATCAACGGATAACCTGTTATAACCTCTAACCTTACGGAAGAGACGCGTCTGTCTGTAGAAACTGTACACACGGTCGTTCACGAACACTGCTTGCACATTACAGGGACTCAAATGGGAGTTATTTCCCCATACCCCTGTACAGTCCTGACCTTGCTCCAAGCCATTTACAAATGTTTGAGCTTTTAAAGGAGTTCCTGGGAGGCCAGCGTTTCAGACATGAAGAAAACGTTTACCTCAAGGGTGTCTAAGCACTAGTGAAACGCTGGGATAAGTGCATTAGTGTAAAAGGAAATTATATCGAGAAATAAAAGTAGGTTTTACTCTCATAACTGTTGTTATTCTGCGCAATCAAAAATCCCATTTTGATTTGAACGCCACTTATAATTCTGACTAGTCTTTTTTTTTTAACTTCTTTTATTTACATATAGGTCTATTTTCACATTAGTCTGTGCTACTCTCTCTCTCGCCTCTGATCACCTCCCCATTCTTTCTTCCTGCATTCTTTTACTTTGAGTCTATTGTGTGCAGTTTTCCGGTGTCTCCGTGATGAATTTCTCGTTAGCATGACCTTGAGCAAAGTCAGTGAGAAAAGAAGCTCTACCTCTTTGGTTGTTATTTTTTCCCCTGCGGACTGCGCTGGCAATGAAAGAATATGACATCAGCGCTGCGCATGGCTGCTCATTTCTTACAGGAATGATTTTTTAAAAAATGATGCATTCTAGATTAAAATATTGCTTTAAGCAGTTCTTGTGCATTTAAGGTTCGAAACAGACCGGAATATTTGAACCTAATATTTAATGTCCTACTGTGCTTGTTTTACCTGCCAGCTCCATTACTTCAACTTTCAGGATCAAATAAATTAAAAACTAGACTGTATTTTAATCCCATACTGTAAATAAAATTCTCTCTGTAGGTACAATTACAGAAGGTCATCCAGCCATGGGTGTTTCTTCTAATTGGCCCATCTGTCAATAAATACCAGTCCTATATACGAACACATAGCATTGTAGGAGATGATTGAAGGTGCAAAGACATGCTGAAGCCTCCCGCAGTCAGGGGACATCGAGAGGCCTCACTTATTGAGCTTATGCAATCTGAAGAAATGGACAGCACTGTCCTCCGAGTGCGTTACGCTGCCTCCAATGATGCATGATTGATGCGTCCAATGACGCGTTGTTCGAAAAAATACGCTTGGTGTTCGGAGGAAACAAGCGATAGTCCCTCTGCCCTCCCTGACTGATTAGGAGTCCTCCAGTGATGCGTGGGACTTGGATAAGACTGAATTAGGGTGCAAATACATGAAATGTGTCGGCATGTATCATCTCTTCTCACCTGTATCAGGAGCTTCCTGTCTTCTTCGATGTTTTTGTGTGTTGTCTCCTGCTCTTGTTTCTGTTCTGTTTTCATTGGAACATTAATGTTGACCCGGAACTTCTTGCTGTAAACACAGAGAGAAGATCCGTTGCTTCTTCGGCCTTGATTTAAAAAAGGATTTTATCCGCATGCGAGTAAGGTTAAAAGTCTTGCTCATTTCTTTATAATTTGCTTCGAAAGAAACGGACTTTCATGTTTTTTTTTAAAGCTGTCTTATAGAATAGTTCTACAGGCTTCCTGAAGGACTTTTTAAGCTCTAGTTTTTGGCGTTAATTACAGTCCAGTCGCTGTACCTGACCAGTTTAGGATCAAAATAGGACTCTATATGTATTTAGCCATTATAAAAGGTGGTTAGGTAACACACATACTTTTTATAGCCCAGAAAAAGCTTAATGAGTGTGTCAGGTTTGAAGTCCATTTCATCGACGTTCGCATTCTCATCCTCCAAAACCTAGGAGAAGAAATACATTAAAATGGGACAAAGTTTAAAATGGGTTGCACAATGCAATGCAATACAATATTATGACTTTAAGCGGTCTTATCATGAACACTAGAAATACCATTGGTTCTCCTGTGTTCCATTCCCTGCAGCTGCAAATTCAATTCTCACTTTTTAAAACCATGTTTCTGTTTCATTTTGTTTGTTTAATCAAACCAATTAGCCACTATAATAATCTTAAATGTAAATGTGGAAAGGTGAAACGCAGTTAAAAATATAAAGGTTCTTACAATTTTTTTTTTTAAAAGGGTTAGTGTATTTATTCCAAAGAAGCGCTTACCACCACTTACCAACAACTTGGACTTTAACAGGATTTGCAAAACCTGAACCAAAATATCCTGTTAAAGAAATACAATGAACACAATAAATAAATAATAGACTGAATAATGTGACTAGATATTTCAGAGGTCTTAGTTAGATATTCAGCGTTTTTTGTTAAATATTTAGTTTTCTATTTAATACAGTAATATTGTATACACTTATGTCAAACTGGTGATAAATCATTTCTCACATATACAGTACTGTGCAAGTCTTAGGCACCATATTATACGCTGTACCAATTTTGTTATATATGTTTATCATGTCTGCATAATTATGTACAAAATCATTCAGTACTTCCATATATAGCTTAAAAATTAATAAATAAATAACATTACAGGAGAATGTATGCATGGCTGTAAAGAAAAAAATATATAGTACAAAACCTAATATACGCTACACACAGCGCCTGCGCACATAAACGGAAACACTTATCTGTCGGGATTTATTTTTAATTTTTTTAAAGGTAAAGTGCAGGTTAATTTGTTTTATTTTTACTTTATATGTTGTATTAATTATTTTTGGTATTTATTTTTTTGCGCTGTGGAACAAATAATTTGAGTTTCCGTTTTTTTTTATGGGAAAATTTGCTTTGGTTTACAGGTGTTTTGGAATACGAGTCCGCTTCCGGAACGAATTATGTTCGTAATCCAAGGTTCCACTGTATATGGAAATACTGAATGATTTTTTACATAATTATGCAGACATGATAAACATATGTAACAAAATTGGTACAGCATATAATATGGTGCCTAAGACTTTTACTGTACTTATATATATACTGAACAAAAATATAAACGCAACACTTTTGTTTTTGCTCCCATTTTTAATGAGATGAACTCAAAGA
>JAOTRS010000026.1:7066204-7076982 GCA_028565755.1 Dinotopterus cunningtoni
AAATAATAAATATGGCAGATGACGGGGATACAGTATGTGCTGCTCAGTTAAATGTTAACTACAATACACTTAGTAAGAAAATAAATGTTATAAAGAAGAAGCTGCATTTACTTAATCATTAAACTTTTTTTAAAAATGTTTACAAATTGTAACAAAATCCAGGAAAAAATTTATATCGCATAGGGATATTTATAAAATTGTGAACATTAATTTGAATTGGCACCCAGGTATCATGATAATATGATATCGTTAGGACACAGGAAAATAACAGGAAAAGTCTGTGGCTTGATCCATAGAATCAGGACTAGCATTTTACCTTAAGAAGATTTGTTAAATAGCTCTTGAGAAACTCCTTCAGTCTTTTGTAAAGCTCAAGCCCAACAAACTGTGCTCCGCCTGGAGTGGGAGACTTCTTGGAGGGTTTGCTGGGGGGAATGCCTGCACCCCTGGCCTGGTTTGACTGATGGACACTGGTACAGTAATTGTAAACATGTCTGGCGACTGCGTTAAGGAGGGCAAAGAGAAGGCGGCTAGAAACCTCATGAAGTGGCATCTATACTAAAGCTTTCTACGCTACAGTATGACTTCCTAATTTGTTCACATGTTCAACAAGTGAATACATTACAATAGAATAGTATCTAATACAATGTGGTTTAGTGTTGTGCTTTGAAGAGTGGGAGGATATAGAGAGGAGTGGAAGTCATTCCTTCTTCAGTGGTTTATGCCACCTACCCATTCTAAACCAAGCCCTTTTATTGTCTGTGAATATGATATCTAAATGTGTAATCTGATATCAAAACCAGAACATGAAGTAGTGCCTTTTCCAAAATCGAACCAAAAGACAGCACGATGGTTACATATGGTGGCATTTTGACCAGCTGAAAATTTATGAATTTATAAAACACACTGAAACCACACATGCCTGACTCCAGATAATAAGAATAAAACGGTCGCCTAAGCGCTTAACGCTTTTATTTAGTGACTAGCTTTTATCCAGACAGCCGCCAATGACGACCATCCCCCAAAAATTAAATAAATTAATAAAAAAATACAAGCGATGAGGTTTAGTCCTTTAATGGACTCCTCCCGCTCATGCATCTGTCTGCCTGGTACGAGAGCACACAAGCATGTGATAGTACAGCAGGACTTCGTTAAATAAGAAGAGCGCTTAAAATCATATAACATTTCATTAATCCATTCAATTGTCATTGAACGCAGCACCGCTGGGCCATCATGTGCGTTCTTGTGCTCTCGTGCGCCATCCATAGTAAATGTCCCTCAATTTAAGATTTAATTTGGCAGTTTTTCATTCACCCTTTTTTTTCGAAACTCATCCAGTACAGTACCTTGCTAATTAACGCGTGCGAGGTACAGTAGCTAGGACTTTTTCCCATCCTGATCGGAAGTCATAGATACAGAGCGGACCAGTTAAAGTTCTCAGGTACAGACATCATTATCAGATAATACATATCTTTGTCTGTCTGTTGTGCGGTCACATTTTAAATCAACCTGCACTAGAGGTTCTTTGGAACAGGACAGGGACCCACCTTTTTTTAAGATGGCTTGCTTGGTGCACACTAAAATTTGGATGTCTGCGTTCACATTTGTTCAAAACCAATTTGTTTTTAATCCAACCAACCATGTCACATGTAAAAACACCCTTAGTTGCAACCCCTCTGAGGCTTGTGAACCTGCTGCTACAGAGACTGAGGGGTTAACTTGTTGACGTGATTATGGCATTCCTGGTATGTGTTTGGGTTTTAACTGAAATCCAAGGCTCGAAATGAATTAACTCCAAGTCTGGAGATATACATGTTTACAGTGGAATATACATCTAAAGTCAAATAAGACATAAAGGTTAAATGAATTAAAATGTCTAAGGTTGTGCACCAGATACTGTCAATTTGAGGAATTGAGTTCCTTAAATACACACAATGCCAACAGTATTCAGAGGCACACCCTGACAGTGACGAGTGCATTATCAACTGCATCACAGTGTATAATTTGCTATGTGTAAGATAATGACAATTCATGACACAAAGAGTATTCCTTTCATTGAAACTCCGCGTAGGATACGTGTAGAGCTCCATGTAGCGCGACTTGGCCATGCTCTGTCGCGTATACACCTGTTGAATCCCTGCCTGCAGGTCATCCCAGATCTGGTCCAGCCCAATCTGTTTCAGCCCGTGTGGATTCCTGTTGGACGACATTGTCTCGTCACTGGCCTGCTTATCTTTGCTCCTTCCACACAGAATATGTCAGAGTTTCACAAACGCTCCATCGTGGGCAGCTCAGATTCGCATCCCAAGTTTAACAGCTTCGCCAAGTGACCTTCAGAGAAAGAAACAGACAAAGGTTAAAACCCCGTCTATTGCTTTATAATAAATGTATGGGTACTTATGCTAATAAAAAACAAACAGCCATGATACTTTGGCCAATAAGTAATAGAATTATATCCACCAGCACTATTTAACAGGCATTAACATTACTCAATCGCTGTTCCACTCGGTACACAAGTTCTACGTCTCGGCAAATTTACTCAATTTATTATTTCGGCATATTGCTACATCCGTCTGAAAATACATCCACATATACAATTTCAGCAATGTCACTGTCGCCATGCGTCCTTTGACACAGCATGAACCTCCACGTTTAGTCTTCCGGGTAAATAAGAGCTGCTGATGCGCAATGATGGTGATGAGAAAAGCCTTAGACTATTAATAGCTTCATCTAGACGTCTCATGTTTACAGACAGCTGACAGATGTTGCAACAAATTCACATGTTAGTCATCACACTAAAACGTTTATACAGAAAAAAGGGAACTAGAAACACAACGGCTTCAATACACATACAGTACCTTAAATGTTTTACAGTACCAGGGCCGTATAAGAGTGGCACTGACAAGACCAGGACTACCTAAGACTGAATGGTAATGTGATCAAGGACAAGTCAGGATCAAGTCCAAATGAATCATTAATCATTAATATTGTGATTAAAATTTGTTTTTGAGGATATTTCAATTTCATATATTCCAGACCACATTGTAGTTTCTCAAACCAATTTGTACAATCATAACTGTTTTACCCCCAACAACTACAAGCTCTTCATAGAGACTAAAAGAATATTTTGTGAGGCCAATGTCCGAGATCATGTACAGTATGGTTAACGTGGCACTGAGTCCAAGACAAGCCCATATTTAAATTTCCTCATTCTACACAGGATACTGAGGGCACTATAACAATTTCATCTTGTAAACTGTCCTATCGTTGCCATTTTTTCTGCCAGCAAGTTTGTTATTATTTGCAAATCATTAATTTTCCACACACACACACACACTCATTTATTTTCAGTACCTGTTTTATCATATTGAAGGATCACATTAGGTTCAGAAGCTCTTCCAAAAACATACACTCTGAATAAGATGACATTTCATAGCGGCATACTATGGACAAACACAGTCACACCTAAGGGTAATTTATCTTAACCAATTAACATATATGAATGTTTGTGTGAGGCGGGAGAAAAATCGAGAACCTGAAGTAAACATATATAAACTTCTTAGGATCAACCCTGGGAGCCTGGAACTATAAGAAATCATTTATAATGATAAAAGTTACTTATTGAAATATTTATGTATCGTATGAGATTTCCACATTTTTAACACCATTTGCTATTTTGTGTACTATGAATATACAATATTTTTCAATAACAGCAGACTACAAAGTATTAAATTCATCATTCAACACAGCACTTTTTTTAAAAGCAATTAATTTAATTCAAATTTAATGCCGTGAAATGTTTATAGTTTATGTTATCACACTTGTCATACCAGCTATCAACAGCCTTTCTTTTTCCCCTCTCTTGAAGTTGACAAGTTAAATGTTTTCATCTTTTTACAGAGAAAATTATACCTCAAAACTATCCTATTGTGAAAACTATATTCTAACACATGAACTCCCTCTATAAATGTTAAGTGAACTTTTCCTTTAATTAAGTTTATTATTAGTGTTGATGCTAACAGCGTCTAACATCCCTGTAAATGAGGGTTACTGTAGAAAATTGCATTCATATGAACTGTTATTTATTTTCAGAAAATAACAGTTACCACCTCTGTCCAAGTTGCTGTTATCGAAAATGAATAGCTAATTAACAGCTTCCGCCTAACTTGAATTGAGAATTCAACAACACTGTGGCATAATATAAATTATACAACAGATAATTCCGACAGAGTAATTTAATTGGATGACATCAAGTGGTGATAATAGACGGTAACACAACTAAGATGTTTAATCATCACTTCATGTCTCAAGTGTTCTAATAACCGTAAAGTATACTAAATCTTGGTGTAATCTCGCAACATTGGTGAAAGTAGTTCTTTACAGCCTGCCATACTGAAGAGGGAGCAACTAGAAACTTTAGAAAAAGATCTAATAATGTTGTCATCTTAAAAAAAAAACACTTTGACTCCTTAATAATTGCTTTAAATGTCTAAAAATTTTATTTGCACCTACAAAGCTAACAAGCTCATAACACAAGACAGTGTTCTCAATCACTCTCCAACCCTGATCAAGGGCCATAACTGGTGTGAGTGACAAAGGATTGTACACACTAGCGCTAACTTTCTATTTAAAGCTATCTGCGATTCAACCCCAGGATCAGGATCCAGTTAATGATCTGATATTCTGAAGTGGAATAAGTAGAAATACAAAGAGAAACTTACGAGATTTAAAGGATGTGTGTCGGTAGAGCGAAACAAATAATAAAGAAACAAATCATAATCTGTTAATAATAAACGGTGTCTGTGGAATTGTATATGAGGTGGGATCAAAAAGTTTCTAAACTAGTTTTTTAACACACCAACAGATGGCAGAACAAGGCTGCACGCACAGTCACAGAACGCCGACCTTCTTAAGTCAGTGTGCCAAAAGACATCGTCCTGAGTACATGAGGGGCTGTACAACTGGTGCTATTCTGACCATTGCTATTTGATGTTACCTTCTGAGCTATTTCATTAACAGGAAGTTAGAACAACGTAAAGAACGAATGTGAAATTCAGTGTGAAGCTGGGCAAATCTGCCACAGAGACGTTTGATATGATTCAGCAAGTTTTTACGGCGATGCTGTAATGAGTCATTCAAGGTGTTTTAAGTAGCATGCACGCTGCAAGAGTGGAAGAAATCACTGGAAGACAACGAGAGATCAGGAAGACAATGACCCCTGACAAATTTGCCAATCTCATGTGTGATTTGAACATGCATTGTGTTGCATGTTCCAAGGTTCTCCCCCATTACTCAGGAGCGGAAGGAACATTTCATCAAAGTCTGCCAAGAACTCTGTCAGCATGCTGTGGAAGACCCATCCTTCATGTCGAAGATCATTATCGGTGACAAAACTTGGGTATATGTGTACAATGCTGAGACGAACCAATAGTCTTCATGGTGAAAAAGCCCGTCACCTCCACGGCCGAAAAAGGCAAGGCAGGTCCGCAGCTCGATTAAGTGCATGCTCATTGCAGTATTGTGCATTGAAAATTCGTCCACAGGGGCTAGAGTGTCAAAAGCGAATTCTACTGCCAGGTTTTAAGGCGTCTGAGGGAGGACATACAGCGAAAGTGACCGGATCTGTGGCGAGCTAATCTTGAAATTTTTTGATATCACCTCATAAAAGCAATATCACACTGATGCTTTTTTTTTTAAACTGCCGCAAATTTTGCTTTATCTCCTTCAGATAGTTTCTCACAATTTCTCAGCCTCTGTAAAGTGTCTGGTGGAAAAGTGCTATAAGTGTCCTGACTGTACTAACAGTAACAGCTTCTGACAAGCCAAGTATAGCAGTATAGTAGAGCTACCATTTAGCCTGTATGCTTTACACAGACAACAAAGCTTTATTGTCATAATTGCCTTAGTAAACTACAACCGACCTCAATGAAAAAAAAAAGATAGGTTAGGAATTCATTGAGTTAATTTCAAAATTAGCCACAATATAAATATCATGTGACAGGAGTTACGCAGTACATTTTTACGTTCGTTATTTTCTTCATGAAACGCTCAACATCAGCTAAACATTACTATCACATTACTTTTTTTTCACTCGTCTTCCGGGAAATCCCGTTTGCTTCCCTGTGATTGGCTGGTAGTTCTGACTCAGAAGTCGTGCTCCAATTGGACACTGTCACTGCGGTTATGAAGTTGCTGCACAAGCCAATCTTATTACAGGAGGCGGGATATACATTTTTTTTTTTAGGAAAATATGACGAAAATATCGCAGCTCGCATTTAGCTTCATTATAAGGTCATGTGTTTGACAATTAGGGCTATATTTATTGGTAAGTCGTTACGATCTGCTTAAAAAAACAAAACAAAACAAAAAAAAACCTTGTCTCACTTTCCTAAATTATGAGCTAGCCAAAAGCCTAGCTTGCTAACTGGCTAACTATCAAATTACATTCTCTAGAACAGTGAACCTCTCATCAGAACACAGCTACAAATATTAATAACACCTAGAGTACAATGACATTGGTGACAGGTTTCTTTAGAAGCAACGTGTTAAATAATAATAATAATACAATATCTGTGCATAGATACTAGACACAAGTAGGTCAGTTGAAACAGCTAGGCTAACTAATACGTAGTTAGTGATTATGTCGCTAAAGACGGCCTCGTATTCGATGCGTCACCGCAAAGCTCGACTACTGAACACGCGACGTGTTTCAGACGTGATTACCCTGTAGAAACATTATGATCGAGGTTTTGCACTGACACTTTAACAGACCATTTAAATATGATAACACTTACCATAGTCCAAGCAGCTCAGTTAGCTCCACTTAGCTCCTCTGCCGCCCTTTAGCTTGTGAGGCAGCCAGCTCAACTTAGAAACACACACACACTCCCCTAGTGTCCATATCCTTACACCTGGAAATCTTACAATTACACGTTAAAGTGTTTTAGAGTTTAACAGGAACTTTTTGGTCTATACTTGAGAGTTTGTGGGTTTGCATCTTTTTTGTAGCCCTAGTAAATTTTTTGGCATCATTCACAAGAATTTTCCTCAAGTCCCGGTTTGACTTGAACACCCCTCAAATATTATTTTCCCCTTTTATAATATAAGTATACGACTTGTTTGGACGTGTAAAAAAGAGGATATAGCATTTCACTCACTCATCATCTATACTACTTTATCTGAAGGGAATCGAACCCGGCCCCTGGACCCTATATGGATATGAATTAAGTTATGTCCAATGTTCTGTAAACTAGCAACACAGGGAGGCAGGTTAAACATAAGTGTTATACTATTATATATACTGTACTACCTCTTTTACTCGAAGGTAATGCAATATAGGGGGCACAGTGGCTTTGAGGTTAGCACTGTGGCCTTGCACCTCCAGACTTAGGGTTTGATTCCCACCTCGGGTTTGTGTGTTCTCCCCGTGATGGTGGGTTTCCTCTGGGTACTCTGGTTTCCTCCCACAGTCCAAAGACATACAGGTTAGGCTGATTGGCGTTCCCAAATTGCCTGTAGTGTGTGAATGAGTGTGTGAGTATGTGTATGTGCTGAGCGATGGATTGGCACCCTGCCCAGGGTGTACTATGCCCTAAGTCTCCTGGGATAGTGTCCAGGATCACATGACCCCGTATAAAGCGTTGTAGACGATGAGTGAGTGAATAAGTTATTCAATTTTGTCCTTATAAAGAGGTAACAGCTGCATATTTTTAATCTTTTGCCAGTTTCTCATTTTCTTTTCAGTTTTTTTTCTAAACTGGGCACCTAATGGCTTTGACATTTTCCTTATTTGTTAGTTTTATTTGATGAGCATCAGGATATTACACACTCCCATTTAAGAGTCGAGACTCATCCATTTCACCTCAGAGGAGTGTAGACTATGTACTATTCTTAAAGATTTCACAAAAAACAGAAAAATGAAATATGCCTATGAAGCTGTACAGTACAGTATACATATATTCATAGTATTATGACTGATCTGTGGTTTATTCGGTGGGATTTCATAATGTGGGTTATTGATGTTGGTCTTCCGGCTCCTCCCATCACGGGGTCTCCACTAAGGACTATCTGATCCGCACACAACTTGACACAGGTTTTACACGGATGCCCTTCCTGATGCACCGCTCCCACCATAGTCAGGTTCCAGTGGCGAGACCTGAGGTGATGTCTACGTACTAGCCTCCTCCCCATTACACACTTCTGAGTGAGAGACCTTCCCAGTCAGTCCTCTGCCTTGCTAACAAACTAGAATCAGAGCACCAATGAGGCTTATTAACCCACACAGTGACCTGAAAAAAATGCAATGTGCAATTGAACGATATAAAACTGATCACACAAATGTTATCATCATTTTGAAAGCTTTCTTCATTTTACCCTGCACACTCTGTGCTACTTCTTAGTCTTCAGATTTGTTCTGAAGAAGGCAGTTAGAATAATAGATTTAAATTATTCCATTATCTTCCCAAACTGTTTTATCTCAGAAACACTTCACAAGTGTCTTACTATTCTCACAAATTATTGACTGTAGCTTTGGGTATAAGACACAGCATCAAATCAAGCAGAAAAAAAGTTATGAATACAGTAGAGAGTTATTACACATAGCAAATTAAAAGACTGGAAGTTTAATTTTACTTTGTAAAGTAATAATCAAAGATCTTTAGTCAGACTGACCAAAGATGTGGCTTTTTATCCAGGATAAGCTGTGCAAGAAAAATAGTTTCTACAAGATTAGAGGGCAGCATTTTTCCATGTTGGTTTGGTGTAATATATTTATGATTTCTTAACAAATAAAGAATAAGTCTTAAACTTACAGCCCACAGGTCAATTTTCATACAGCCCAGGACATTAATTTTGCCCGAGGATTAATTTGACAGCTTATTTCTATTTTTACTGTTCCTTATAATAGTATTACACTGATAGTGTTTTAACAAAGTAACAAAATAGTTGCATAATTTCTTTTCACATTTAACAACAAACTGTTCCCAATCTACGCATGGTATTAACATACAGTACCTGTAAACATCATCAACGAGGCAGGACAGACAGCACTCAGATTCTGCAATGCACAGATCAAAAAAACATCTCTTTCTAAACCTAAAAGAAAGATTGACCTGGATCACAGACAGTTTTAAGGGAAAAGAATAAGAAAAGTTGCAGTTCTCACTCACTCACTCATCTTCTATAACGCTTAATCCTGTATTCAGTGTCACAGGGACCTGGAGGCTATCCCGGGAGGCTTAGGGCACGAGGCAGGGTACACCCTGGACAGGGTGCCAATCCATCGCAGGGTAAAGTTGCAGTTCTCCAGGAATACAATCTTACATGACATTATTAAACACATGGAGCAGTATGCTTGGTACGAAGGAGAGAAGAGAGAATGATGAGTTACTTAGCTTCAGAGAAGCCTGTCCAACCAGCAAAGTTTCTTTCTTTCAATGAGCAAAAATAGAATGTGATGCAGCAGGTGAGGCCACCTACAGTACTGTGCAAAAGGCACTATAGTATCTTTAGTACAAATTTTGTTATATAAGTTTATTTAAAAAATCCAAACATAACTTATATACTTAATATATAAATAAATTACATTAAAGGAGAATACTTGCATGCCTGTAACGAAAGCAACATATTACATGACAGACCAGGTTTTGCATGAAACTAGAGAGGAGCAACTAATATAATATGTAATAAAATTTGTACTAATGATAATTTGGTGCCTGGAGTCTTTTGCACAGTACTGTATGTGCTGAGTGAGCTAACAGTGAAATCAGGAAAGCCATTTACTGAAGGACAGATTGTGAAAGATTGTATGATGCAGACTGCTAATATCCTCTGCCCCAAAAAAGCATCCGTATTTAAAAATGTCAGCCTGTCTGCAAACACAGTAGGGGAGCGAATCACTGAGCTATCTGATGACATTTATAAGCTGCTGGGCAAACAGTGCCAAGAGTTCTCTGCCTACTTTGTTGCGCTTGATGAGTGCACTGATATAACTGACAGTAGTCACCTTGATATATCTCTCAGGGGTGTTAATGACCAGTGTGCTGTGCTTAATGTGACTGAAATGCATGGGAAATCTACAGTCAAGGATATCTTTTAGCAGTATTAAGACATGGGTATACATTATTCACCAACAAGCATTACACAGTAAATGCCTTAAATATGAACATTTTATGTCAGTTGTGATAAAATGCATGAACTGCATCAGATCCAGGGACTTTTTGGAGGAAATTGAAGCAGTTTATGGCTGAGAAGTGGCAGTGCTCTTTGAGAGGTTCTTTGATGTGGGCTTCCCTTTTTCATCTGATGTGAGTACACCCTCACCTCTCAGCAACCACTTTATTATATGTTCTCAAGGAAGAATACTATAGAAATGAAAATTGGATATACTTTAGAGTAGTCAATGTGCAGCTTGTATAGCAGTACAGATTTACTGTCATTAACATGCAGACTTTATTGTCTAAATAACAGGGATCTAAAAAGGAGTACATGTGCAAAATTGTGGAACATGTCAAAACTGTGTCCAAAGTGTCAATAATTTGTGTGAGCACCATTGTAATCCACCATGGCCTTAATCCTCCTGTGTAATGAATTCACCAGAGGATGAGGATGCCCCACAGGTGCTCAATAGGGTTCAGGTCTGGAGACATACTTGGCCACTGTTATCACTTAGGGTGTACTTACTTTTGTTGCAAGCTATTTTGACAATAATGGCTGTAAGCTGATTTTTTTTCCCCCAGGACAATAAGTCTATACTGTTATAAAGCTGCACATTGATTACT
>JAOTRS010000026.1:7127367-7139681 GCA_028565755.1 Dinotopterus cunningtoni
ATAATATCATATAATGATAAAAAAGAATGCAACCAAAATAATACAAGTGGTCATAATAACAACAATAATAATAATAATAATAAGAAGAAGAACTGTAAAAAAAAAAACACAAACATTTCAGCAGCAGTAAGGACAACATCAACATTTAGGTTTGACAGTAAGTTGAGAGGTAAAAGGTTTTGGCACGAGTGAGTATGTGCCATAAATAGTTTCCAAGGTGGTGTCACGGTTTTGTCCGTAACTGGCATGTGCCCTAATTCTTTTGGTCCTCGCTCATAAGAAACTGAAACTAACAAGCTCATTGAGCACTGCAAGGGGGTGGGGCTGCTAGATATGACACAGATGGTGGCACATCTAAACTTAAGGCCTTGGATTCTCTGCTCCTGGGTAAGAGGTGATGAAAATGACAGTCAGGGTAGAGATGGTGTGTGTTGTGCTGTGGATGCCACAGTGTTGTCGTGTGCTCTTTCTGGCTGTATTGCTGAGGGATGATTTTCGCTGCTGGGCAGCTTCCTGAGGAGCAGGTGCCGATAAACTGTGACCTCTACATTGGCACTTCCAACTTTAGTTATGGCCTGCTCTGGAAACTCAGCTACCATTAAGATGTTGCCGCGTTACTTTCAAGCCAAGAGGGTAAGAAGGGGGCCACCGATGTCCAGACCACTTCAGACTCTGACCCTGGGTAGGAGGTGTTTGCACCCGTGCAACCCTGCACATCTAAGGATGCTATTTTTTTGTATGGCTTTGTTGTGGCCATTAGCCTGTCTCCCTGCCCTGCCTTTGAAAATGCTGCATCATTCCTTGCCAATGAGTACATCACACTGTCTCCCTGCCCTGTTCAGCTAAGGGTGTCAATCTGCTTCCCTGCCCCACCTCTGCTGTTGCTATGTCTCACATGGCTACTGAGAATATCGCCCCATTTTCCTGCCGTGCCTCTGACACTGAGTCACTGTGGCTCCTTGTCCTGCTGAGATTGTCACTCTGCCTCCCTGCTTGGCTAAGAACATCATTCTCTCTCTTTGTGTGTACACCATATTCTCTCTTGCAGCATGAAGAATTGTACTCCCCTCTATTGCTTTGTGAGAGATGTCTCCTCATTATCTAATGACTGCTCAGGACATTGTCTCTTCCAAATTGATTTTGCAAGCCAAGAGCCAGGCATTCGAGCCAGCGCTATGTCAAGGCAGCTGACTGCACTTCCGAGCAGCCATCACTGGTAACAGGCACGTAATCACATGTACGTTTCATGTTCATCACTAATCTGATTGCGTATTTAAGTTTTGGTTTGTTTGTTTATTGTCATTTCCCTTTGTTCTTTTCGTGCATTAGTACCTAACCAATGTTCATAGTTTCTGTAATTCGTAATCATACTTTAGTGTTTCTAGTGTGTTCTCACATTTACATGCTGGTGAATATTGGAGATTTTTTAAAAACAAATAAACTTCTAAATGTATATGTACCTAAAACGTAAGAATTACATTAGTAATTTTAAAAGTAGAAGATAACTCACAAAGCTAGAGGTATCCAGTTTCTTTCTTCTGGCCAGGTTAGTGATATTTTCTCCATTGTAGTTGATACTCTCCATGCAGCCTATAAAATTTCTCCGACCTCCTGAGATAGGCTTCCCTGAGTAAGGCATTCCTCCAAAACTCAGCTGCGTGAAAAAAATAAGACTTTTCAGAAAACAGATGTGGTGTCTTTTTAAATGCATGTATTTATGAGCTTAAACATCCGGATCAGATATTAAACAATATATGAAGCAATGTCGCATGAGATGTCCAAATCAACATAGAGGTAAGCAGACTGAGCATTAAGGCCAAGCTGTGCCCCTAACTGATGGCTAGAATAGATCTTTACCTAGTGTTACTACCTACTGCATTCATCACCGTAACTATTATTTTTTTAGGTGTAATTAGCTCCAGAGCATTATAACACTAGCAACCACTTAGAAATATTAGAATCCCAAGCAGCTTGTTCTTTCAGAAAAAGTTGGGGATGGGAATAAAGCAATACGGTTTATATATAAGAAGGGCCACTACAAAAACATGAGCCCAGGAGCAACCCAGGGACATGGGAAATATGTGTGAATTACTGGGTTGCCTAAATTAATTTACGTATGAATCAATACAGGGTAGTGTCTGGTTATTCTTTTTTAAAGTGTGATAATGAGATAAGTCAATATAAGTCAGAGTAATGCACAAACCACCTTCCCCACTATGAATAATTGGATTAATACTGTATTATGCTGCTCATGAATGTTAAATCAGTGAATCAATAAAATCAATCTTATGAGCACTGGAGCACTACTCTGTACATAATGTGAGCTATTGCCCTAAAACATTTTCATGTTTCAAATCAATTTTCTATATATCTCATTAGACAACGCATTAATGCCGTGTGATCACATTAACATCCTCCCACACATTCTTAATGTGGATTAACAGCATGCCGAGAAGCAAAGGCAAATCCCAACAGAATCTGCTGGAGATAAACCACAACATAACATAAGCATGAGGCTTATGACACTATGTCTATATTCAAAATAACCAACCTGAAAATTCAACAGTAAAATTATGCAATTAGATTTAAAATTGCAGTGAGGAACTGTGAGTCTGTCGTTGTGAGTCTTTTTATTTAGTTGCAGAGTTCTCTAGTTTGCATTTACAGTATGGGTTACTGTACTTTATAACTGTTTTGGTTTTAAGAACACCATTCTGTTATTCTCTGGTATTCTCAAAGTGCAGTCTATGTACTTTAACCTATGTGCTGTTTTTAGTGATAAATGCTAAATCAAATATGCAGGATACTCAGAAAAGCAATTCAATCTTGCCTCATAGTCAAGGTCGAGGTGGTCAAACTCGCCATTGGTACGAAAATGCTGAGTGTGCTGATCCAGGGTAAAGTTGACATTCCTTCGGTAGCGCTCAATCACAACTGAATGCCAGTGATGATCATCCAGCAAGCTGCCGCTGCTCACCGAAGTGTGACCCAGGATGGATCCGTACTGGTTGCTGCCTGCCTTTCACAAAAACACAGATCTGCAGCATTTACATTATAATATCTAAGAAAATGTCCACTTTCACATACAAGGTATCATCAGAGAGTCTCTGAATTTCATTTAATTTTGTACAGAACTACGAGGGTTGTTCAAGTCAAACCAGGACAAGGTAAGAAGTAAAACTTATTGACATTTAGAAAAGACTTCAAGCACAGTATGGTGATGACACTCGTAGCCGCAGTAAAACATCTGAACAGTGCAAAAGTTTTTAAAAAGACTGTTATGTAAGGAAAGCCCTTTACATTTAGCGAGTAAAATAAATTGTTGCCAACTTGCCAAAGAGACGCATCTGTCTGTGGGAACTGTGCACCACTTGCACATTACTGAAACTTATCTGGGAGTTACTGCAACATCCCTGTCCAATCCTGAACTAGCTCCAAGTGATTTGGGAATTCCTGGGCCAGTGTTTTAGACATGAAGCAGGCAGCCTGATTATGGCTCCGGCATACTGAGAAAACGTTTTTCTTTGATGGTATACAAGCACTAGTAAAACACTGGAATAAATGCTTTTGTCTAGCAAGAGATTTATAATTTCTCTTATAACTGTGTTCTATTATTCTGCCCAATCAAAAGTCCTGGTTTGACTTGAACGCCCCTTGTATATTCTTATATATTTTTTTATTTCTTCTATTTTAGGACAATAATAATAATAATAATAATAATAATAATAATAATAATTAGAAGAAAAAGAATAAAAATAAAAAGTATTATTATTACTGTTCTTCTTATTATTATTTTTTTTACATTTTTCTATTTTGACCTGCAGTATCAGTATTTTAAATATATATTTGAATTCAGTGTTTAATGCCAAAATCAATACACTACATTGGAGGCCTGTAGCCTCTAACTGTAATTGCTGTGTTCATTAAAACATTTCAATAGCACACAGTGTAATAGTGAGGACAGTTATGGCCACTTCACATAATAACAGCCACATTTAAAGCTTTTTATTAAGGTATATGTCATGCGTACAATAAAATAAATATAAGTGGTATTAATACTAAAATGGTATAATCACAACCACACCCCCACTGCTATTATCGCTCACTGCTTGTTATTAGAAACAGATATTTGCAGATATACAAAATGAGGATGGGTAATGAGAGGAAAGTCATACCAAGGTTTATCTGAAGCAGGAGTCTTCCTTTCCTCAGCTCCATTGTGATGTAATCGCCCTGTTGACCCTCGCCATGCAGGATCACCCCATCACTTTCGCCTGTCTTAAATTTCAGTGCTATCACATCCTTCAGGATTTTCATCTTCTTCATCTTAAATCGGTAGGAGATTATGCCTTGGCCATCAAAGTGTATAACATCAGCCCCTGCCGCACCAGAGTCAGACAGAAAAGGGATAGGGGGTTGAAAAAGGCATTTAAAAAAGGATGCTTTTTTTCTTTTTTTTCTGACATGGCTACGTATACAGTACAAGTTGCTTTAGGTGAATTGCACCATGGGATGCTGTTGAAGTCAAAAAAGATTCACAGATTAACTGTAGGTAGTAAGGAGCACAACAACATTTAGTAGCCTTACCCAGATGAAAGCATCGGTAAATTCATACCATTATTTACCTCTAAGGCATACTGCATATAATTTATGCAGCAGTCTGTAGACGGTTCCATTAAGGCTCTTTGTACTAGGTTTGTGCCATTGCAATAAAAGCTCTAGACATAAACAATATTATTTTAATATAAAGAGGTGCAAATGTTTTTGTTTTTTTTAATCTGGTCTGAAAAGAGTCACAATCCATTACAATGCCTTATTAAAGTGACTTATGTTGATTTTGCAGGCATTAACATGAAGAGCTCTCATTCCTGAACAGAGAGTGAACCAGAGAGTAGAACGTGTGACACAGAGAAAAGCAGCGTGAGAGACAAAGTGAGAGAGAACAATCACAAAAAATGTACAGAGCTGTCTGGCAGGATGAGAATGTCAGCACTTGAGGAATGAGTCACATTCAAAGAGCTTAAATTCATAGTGCTTTTATTCAATTTGCCAAGAATCATACTCCCCAAGTCCAACTACTTGTCCTCGGGAGGCATAGAAAGGTAAAGGTATGGGAATATGCCAACAGTATAAATGGCAAGTTGCTTTCACAATCTTATGGTTCTCATGAAGACCTGGTTGGATTTATGGTTGGAAACATCCATTTTAAAAAGTCAAAGGACTTGAAACACAAAGAAACTCTAGTCCAGGTCCTGGTCTTGACAGAGTGAATGCATCACATACTGATGGGAGGGCAGTGTATAGTGCAGTGCAAGACTCCGAAGTAGGAAATGGTTAGTTTGGTGTTTAAGGTATTGAACTATGATTTGGAAGGTCCCACGTTCAAATCCCACGACCACCAATTGTCACTGTTGGCCCCTTGAGCAAGGCCCTTAACCCTCATCTGCTTAACCCTTCAGATGTATAATGAGATGAAAATATAAGTGGTTCTGGATAAGGGCATCTGCCGAATGCCTAAATGTAGGAAAGGAAAACATGGGCTAGCCAAATGGTATATTTCCTGAGACCACCATATTCTGATACAAAAACTGCATCAAATATTAGCACAAGGTTCAATGTCAACTTACTGTAACACAAAAATTTAGTAGAACAGGTAAAAAAGCATTAAAAACAAGCGCGTGAGGAAATAGTGGCCAGAACAACACATACACAACAGCAACTAGCTACATGCTCTCAGCAAAAGATCAACAAAATTAGCAAAGGCTGGGGTACAGAAACAACAAACAATTGAGAAAACTATACTGTAAGAAAGGACAAAACGAATTATTACTGAAAACCTAGCCAAACTGGTAGAAACATCTGCAGCACAACTGCATGAAGGAGCTCACAGGGAAACACTTGACAACAGACATCCAACTAGCATCAAAGGATGGAGAGACCTTCAGGAGAAACAGATGGACAGAGCATTTCAGAGAGCTGCTCAACAGACCACTACCAGGTAGACCCATGGTCACCCCACCTACAGAACATCCTATAAAGGTCAAACTAAGCAAAAGCAAATACAGAAAAAAGAACCAACGTTATGTGTCCAAATGGGGTTCTATCAGAAGTCATCGAAGCATTTACAGAAATGTTGCTGATGTTTTAAACAGGTTTGGGAGCCAGAATAGTGGATTGTGCTATTATCATTTACAGTTAAACCTTGGATTGCAAACATATCTCGCTCTCGAAGTGTGCTTGTATATCAAAGCACTTGTATATCAAAGCACTTGTATATCAAAGCAAATTTCCCCAAAGAAAATAATGGAAACTCAACCCAAAAATATTTATATAAAAATTAATACAAAATGTAAAGTAAACATCAAACAAATTAACCTGCACTTTATCTTTGAAAAAAATCCCGACGGAACAGTGTTTCCTAAGTGTGTGTTTGTGTGCACATGCACGTGTGCATGTGTGCATGAAGCTGAAGTAAGAGGAGAGGAGAAGGGAGGGGGCTTCTGTGTAGGACAACTTTCATATACACGCGCACACATGCATGCACAAAGACATAGACACACATTAACGCAAACACTGCTCTGTCGGGAAACTTCTTTAACAAGGAACCTCTCTAATAACACTTGCGGACACATGCACACACTAACGGAATCACTGGTCTTTGACAGACCGAGACTCTGAAAACTGTATCTTTAACAAGGAACCTCTCTAATGACACTTGCTTTTACTTTACGCGCTCGAACACACAATGTGGTCACAATGTTATAATAAACAATACACGCGCGCACGGATGTTAACTATACAAGTGACGCATGCACACTGAGACTGAGCATGGGACGATTACCTATAATCCTATAGCACGTAAGAGAGAACCACTGGCTTAGTTGTGATCATGTGACGCCCGGCAGACAAAGCGCATGCTTACTACTTGTATGTCAAGACCTTGCTTGTTTATCAAGTTAAAATTTATTTTAAGATTTTGCTTATCTTGCAAAACACTCGCAGACCAATTTACTCGCAATCCAAGGTTCCATTGTACAGGGAAAGTACTATGCTGGATCATCCAAAAATATGTGCTGGACAAAAAGCTAAGAGATCAGCAAGCATGACTTAGGAAGAATAACTGCACACACATACTGTACTGCATATAATAGTGGAACAATCACTGGAATGAAGCTCCTAACTCTGCATAATTTTTGCAGATTTCTAAAACGCCTTGACAAATTTATTATGACAGCGAATGAGGTATTATGAAACTAATTTTTGTCACCTTTCTTCCAGGGTTGTACCACCAAACAACATGCATGCAGTTCACAATGGCCATCTGACAAAACCATTAACATTCGATACAGCAAAAAAGCAAGAATAGCTGCTCTTACTAATGATGTTCCTGCAAGCAGCAGACTAGACCATGCACAAGACAACTGAGAAAGAGAACCTGAGAAATCCAGTGGACTGTAGGCTCAACGTGACTGGCAGCACGTCATGATTAATGTCATTGACGCATAGGCAAGACAGAAAAGAGAGTGGGGTTACTAACTTTTACCACATTGCTTTCAAATTGTGACCTACAAAAAGCGATGTTACAGAAATGCTCCCAACCTCTGACCATCTGTAGTGTCTCCCCTGACCACGCCATCACCTCGGCCAAAGGATTACCAGCATTCTCCAGTTTGCTTCCACCACTGACCTCCAAATGCTGCCACACTGGCTTAAAGCTGCCACAACCCTTTCTAACAGTCCACGATGCACCCTACCTTTACAACACAGTTCCCTTTGCCCTTTACCTTCAACAACCATCTTTTTTATTCAAGTCAAGAGTTTTAACAATATTAACAACCCTTGGCATTTTTGAGTCTGTTCATTAACGATAGGATTTGTATGTAACAGCACAGATCTGTTTGCAGGCAGCTACACAGTGGATTTTCGGACAAGCAGAACCATGGTCAACCCCATGTTTGGTCGCTTGACCACACCATCATAGGGGCAATCAGGGCCTGGGCGCAGTTCTGTATAGGCCCCCTAGAGAAAAGAGCATTGAAAAGAAAAGAGCCATGAAAATTTATGTGAAAAAGAAAAACCTTTATTTTTTTGTTCTTGTTATGATGAGATTTATTTTCTTAAGAGGAAGCCTTATTCCTGGAACAGACAGAATTTTCATGAAAAGTACACACAAACATTCCCATCTATTACCATCTCGCTACCTCCTAAGCCTGCATTGGGCTCTCATTCATAACACACAAAACCTGGTGCTTTTACACCATGCGCCGCTCAAACCTAACATTGTAGGAGATAACAAAAATAATCCTAGATTTTTATTTAATACTGTAGCACAAATAACTAGGAATAAGACCAGTACAGAAGCCTTCATTCATTTATTTTCTATACCGCTTACCCTGTACATGGCTTTATGTTTTTTTTGTTTCTTTTTACAAATGAATAAAAAAAAAATCACAAAAAATACAATTACAGAAGAGATAATTAAGCTAAAGATATCTTTTTACAAAAAAATAACATTTAGACTGGAAATACAATTGACACTGAAAATAATCACCCAATGGTAAAATTTAGAAAAGATAATGTATAAAATTATATAAATACACTACAGGAATATAATAAGATGGCATCAGCAGTATGAAGATCTCACTCATTCTCCATACCGCTTATCCTGTACAGAGTCATGGGGGCCTGGAGCCTATTCCCGGGAACTTGGGGCACAAGGCAGGGTACAACCTGAACGGGGT
Organism: Dinotopterus cunningtoni; assembly: GCA_028565755.1. Classification (NCBI taxonomy): domain Eukaryota; kingdom Metazoa; phylum Chordata; class Actinopteri; order Siluriformes; family Clariidae; genus Dinotopterus; species Dinotopterus cunningtoni. The sequence goes on from JAOTRS010000026.1 coordinate 7,136,109, forward strand.
GCCAATTCATCAAAGGGCTCAATCTCACACACATACTCACTTACACACTATGGACAATTTTCTGTATTGTTTTGTAAATTAGTGTATGCTGCATGTATTTGGACTGTGGGAGGAAAAAATCCTCCAAACATAAAAAGAACATGCAAACTCCACGCCCTATAAACAAGATGTATAAAATCCTAAAATGATATATGTCAACAACAGAGTCATTATCTGTTGCATAAAATGCAAGACAGTTGGTTTGCTCTTGAATGGAAACAAAAAGATGTGCCAACAGAAATGTGCAACATACAGTATGATTAAGTGTATATACAATAATTTAATATTTATAAATGCAGGATAGGACTGATTTGTTAATGGAAGTGTACTAAGAGTGTGGATGTTGTGTGAACAAGTCGAATCAATTAGTCCTTGGTGTTGTACAGTATGTGTTGTGGGCTCCTTCGCTATCTCCCTTTCCTTGGTCTAGGACTGCTGTAGGTCTGCCACAGGTAAGGGAGCTCAGTGTGGATGGTTCAGTCAGCTGATCATGCCTCAGAAAACCCACAATCCTGTCCTGCTTGGTCCTGTTCCCAAACTGATCTCTGATGCTTTCTCTTAAGATGCTCTCGATGGTGAAGGTGTAAAAGTTCCTTAGCACCGTGGAAGGCAATTTAAAGTCCTTCAGACATCTATGGTAGTAAAGACACTAGCAGACCTACTTCCCATTTTGCTAGTGCAAGTGTGACAGGACCATGACAGATCCTCCATAATATGAACACAGAAGTAATGAAAACCGGGGCTCTGTTGATGATAAGTGGCTGGTAATTTCTTTCTGCGTTGTGCTAAAGCCCACAACACCTTTGTTTTGCTGACATTCAGAAGGATGTTTTCCTCCCAGTGCCAGCTTTCCAAGTACTTTAATGTTCTCCCGGTAGGCATTTTTGTTCTTATCAGAGATCAGTGCTCACTGGACAGTGCTATCAGCAATTTTAAAGATAAATGTAGAGTTGTAAATACACTATATTGCCAAAGGTATTCGCTTGCCTGCCTTCACATGGTTATATGCACTTAAGTAACATCCAGTGCTTAATCCATATGGTTTAATGTGATGATGGCCCTCTCTTTGCAGCTATAACAGCTTCAGCTCTTTTGGGAAGGCTTTCCACAAGGTTTAGGGAATTGGGAGTGTTTATGGGAATTTTTGACCATTCTTCCAGAAGCGCATTTGTGAGGTCAGACACTAATGTTTGGCGAGAAGGCCTGGCTTGTAGTCTCCACTCTAATTCATTCCAAAGGTGTTCTATCGAGTTCAGGTCAGGCCAGTCAAGTTTTTCCACACCAAGCTCACTAATCCATGTCTTTATAGACCATACTTTGTGAACTAGTGCAAAGGCACGTTGGACCAGGAAGTGGCCATCCCCTAACTGTTCCAATAAAGTTGGGAGCATAAAATTGTCCAATGTCTTGGTATGCTGAAGATGGAAGTAAGGGGTTATGCCCAACTCCTGAAAAACAAGCCCACACCAGTTCCAACATGACTGTGCACTCAATGTCCATAAAGACATGAATGAGAGAGTTTAGTGTGGAAAAACTTGACTGGCTTACACAAACTTGAATCTTAACCTCAACCCGATAGAACACCTTGACGTATTAGAGCGAAGACTGCAAGCCAGGCCTTCTCATCCAACATTAGCGCCTTACCTCACAAACGTGCTTCTGGAATAATTGTCAGAAATTCCCATAAACATACTTCTTAACCTTGTGGAAAACCTTCCTAGAAAAGTTGAAGCTGTTATAGCTGCAAAGGGTGGGCCAACATCATGTTAAAGCCTATGGATTAAAAATTAAATGTTACTTAAATTCATATGCATGTGATGGCAGGTAAGCGGATACTTTTGGCAATATAGTGTAGCTATGCAGTCAAACATGTACAATAAGTACTAAATGAGGATACGGGTGGGATGATGATGAGGGAGGGTGAGACATGTTTGCCCATGTACTGCTTGTGGTCTACCAGTCAAGAGACTGAAGATCTACAAGGACCACCAATTCGATGAAGAATATGGAGGGAATTATTGGGGTAAATGCTGAACTATAGTCAACAAAAAGCATCGTATCATAATTTCCTGGTGTCCAGATGGCTTAGGGAAGATGATGTGTAGAAAGTGTGAGAGTATTGTGAGCTGAAAAAATTGAGGGACCCAACTGTCTAAAGACAGTTTAGGTAATTGGATAACAAACATTATGACTACATTGTGGACATTTGTGAATTGGTGACACATGTTCACCTTTACAGACCTACCTGTAACAGATTTAACAGGATACATTTCATTGTTGATCACGTGCTCTGTGACTCTTATCTTCAATATAGCATAGTATTCACCCTCTGAATGATTCTCATTCTCAATAAGTATGGCATCGGCACTAAACTGCCCATTACTGTCTGGTGAGGTGTACCTTCATGACATGTTGTAAAATGGTGACAAATTTAAGATATGATCTCCACAGATTCTGTAAAATGGTGATCCAGAAGTGAAAAGAATAAAATAAAAGTTTATGGTTATAACTAGGCTTCCATAATTGATTTTAGCACATCCAAGCCACTTGGGTTCAAAATGCTGACAAAAATGGCCAGAGAATCAGCATACGAGATTATAGAATATTAGTCATGGTCATTTTTCTATAAAATCGATATCTGATAACATTATACGCAAATATGTATACAGTTATTCTATTTAAATCTGACTCATTTTATTATGGGAAAAAAATACAACACTGGACATAAATTTAAAAAATGTCATTTCATAATTCAAGATTCAGGCTATTCATGGCACTTACTTCCGTATGTTGGCTGAAGAATACATACTGAAAATCGGTGTGTGTGTGTGTGTGTGTGTGTGTGCTGAGAGAGAGAAAGAGTGTGAACTTACAATATGAGCAGCCATAGATTTCTATCCGCAGACCTATTTGACCCTCTTCACTCCAACTCAGAGGGATGAAGCGTAAATATCGGGCCACAACGCTGTGCTGAAGATCATAGCGGACTACACTCTCCGTGTTGGAGTTTCCTGTAAAGACCTGCAAAGGAAGAGCCAAACACATTTCAGTCATCACTATGTACAGTACTCTTGAAACTCTTTGTATAGAAAGAATGCAGGGTAAAAAAAATGCTAATCAGTTGCTTTAACTTGAGCCTTGGAATTGCCTTTGGAGGTCCAGAGTGTGTCAATTGGTAAAGTGAAGATGCATAGACACACCTGGTTTGTACTTTAAGGAGCACCTTCTTAAGCTAAAGCCCAAACTTTTAATCTTAACATGCTCAATGTGGGTATTATATTTGTACTTTATTTATTTTATTATTATTATTTGGCTTATCAACTTACTTAGCGTATCAACATCTGGTTTATCAGAAGTATTTTAAGTAGAAGTAGATTTTAAAATAAAAAAATTTTAAAAAGTCTGTGAGAGAACATATCCTATTGCAGTTTGATGTTCTCTTACAGTGTGACATCCATTCATAGAAACAGCTCTATTTAACCATTTAAGCAAAATAAGATAAAATAACTACTTAATCAAATAGGACAATTTTTA
>JAOTRS010000026.1:7145299-7160179 GCA_028565755.1 Dinotopterus cunningtoni
TATTATTTTTTTTTATAATTAATAATGAGTCATTTCAATAATTTGCCTCCTTGACTATATAAAAAAAAATAATAATAATAATAATTATTATTATTATTATTATTATTATTATTACTATTATTATTATTATTATTATTATTATTATTATTATAATTGTAATGCTTGCCAGAGTGAATTAAAGGTAAGTTAAGATGAAAGATGAATTAAGGGAAAATGTGTTTAAAACAAGTGCTTAAAATACATCCTTGTTATCCTTATCTTAATACAATTATTCTTTAGTGTTACACCCCCAAACTATGTACAGTACTACTCTACCCCAATACCCACATGTCCTGTGATTCAGTAGTTTTAAATGTGATTGGCTACTCAAAAGTATTTGGGTTAAACAAGTGATTTCTTTTATAGGGATATAAATAAACATGAATATACTGTACTTCCAAAATGCATTGAATAAAAGCCTTAAATTACCAGCTGAAAATACTACTTAAACCCCTGAAAACACAACTTACGTACACTACCAGCTTCTAGTAATTCTCCATCCCCAGTATGATGTGCATGAATGAAAAGAAAAAAAAAGAAAACTGAACACTGGAAAACGCAAGGCCGTGAATGTGGACAGGAAATTAAATTCCATTATCAAGAAGCACTTTTCAGTCGTCCTTCAAATACTAAGGCAAATAAACTCCAAGGAGAAAATGTTATTATGTGAAATTGAACATACTGTACAGTATTTGCTGTGGTACAGTAACACATGCCACAGCCTATAATTGAAAAGCACAGAAGTGTTAAATGCTTAGAGAGTATGCCAAAGTCCTTAGAGTGTAAGCCAAAAAAACAAGTGTGCCACATTTTAAGGAGTGCCAATAATTAGTTATTAATGCATGGTTAAACTACGCTGACAGGTTAAAAATATTTCTGGTTCAATTAAATTTTGCTTTAAAAATGCTCAGTTATAATAATAGCATGGGATTAAAAGTTAAAATGTAAAGAATAATTACAGTTAATTATGGGTATGTGTGATGATTTTACATAATTGGGTTGTCCTTGCCCTCAACAAACCTATTACAAAGTGTTTCACTCTACCCTGCTTTATTGTTCTTTTGATAGTTATAGCTAGAATTTGGTAAAAAAGTTAATTCTTTTTTAAAATGTTTTTATGCCACACCAACTCCTTGTCAGTTGATGCATATTTTTATGTAAAATGGCCCAGCCAAATTCTTCAATATAGCACTTCCATCCATCCGTCCATCCATCCATCTAGAAGACTTGAGGCCAAAAGACTAAAAGACTTTGGAGGCCAGTGGTGACCATTGTATTTATTCCCATTTTGTACAACTGTGGTAGGACCTCTGGTCAATATTTATACACTACAGGCAATTAGAGAATGTCAATTAGCCTAATCTGCATGTCAGTGGAATGTGGGGGGAAAAAATGAAGAACCCAGAGAAGAACATGCAAACTCCATGCACACAAACCCGACCTGGAGGTGCAAGGCGACAGTGCTAACCACTAAGCCACAATGCCGCCAAAAACATAGCGCTTATCTTTCCTGAGATTTTATCAGTAGGTGTTATCCGTAAACTTCTAAAATTACTTGGCATCTAACAGTTGTGTTTTATCAATTGTTAATTACACTAGAACTTTTGTTGCTTGCATGTATCAAAGTATTGTAGGTCTGAATTGCCTCTTAATCATCTTTATATTCTTCTGTTCACAGCTATTGCGAGTTACAAAGCTCAATAGCTTCTAACACATGGCTGAAATCCCAAATCCCTCTCTAAACCCTGATCAAAAGCACAACTTGGTGTGTGGAACAAGGGATGCACCCTAAACAGCACACTAGTTTTCCATTTAACGCTATTTGGGATTCAACCCCGGAACCCTGGAAATTATCTTATATTCTAAAGCAGAATAAATGAAAATATAAATAAATTTTGTATGTCCATCACCTCTATGGTTTATTTTTCTCACCATTTGGCTGTGTAGTGCCATGAAGATTTTAAAACCAATTTCACCTCTGTTAATTACACTAACTGACAGTCACTAGCTCAATGCTAGTTCTCCCATTCATGGAAGGATATTTGGTGGGGGAGTAAAATAACTCAATTAAACACAGTAAACAAACAAATCATAATTTGTTGTTTAAAAAATGGCGTTTGTAGAAGTGTTTTACAAAATGCACTATCACGCTTAAGGTAGTTCTGTTGTATTGAATATCAATACAGCTGTGATGCGGGCATAGGTACAGTACGAGAGCGCAGCCGTCTTAATTATTACTTTGTGTCTTGCCAACAGCAAAAGAAGAAAAATTGACCTGCTCCTTCTGTCTACATTTTGTCCTATCTAATTTTCTGGAGATAGGACTTATAGGTACAGTAAGTGTTTTTATTAAGGGAACTGTAAGCTGGTCCAGTATAAATATATCAGTAAAGTTTATAAAGTCAACCTGTAAACAGCATTCGCAAAACTGATAGGTTAAAAAGACTTTATTTCTTTCTAAAGAGCATAGTGAGAATAGATATGGCCTACTTACTATAACATCAGGTCAAAGCATTAAAAAAAAATCACTTGTAATATACTGACTGTACAATAACGTTACAAAAGACATTTCATAATCAAGAGGACTGAACTAGTCCAGTGCCTTTTTTACATTAATAAAGAGAAGAATTGTACAGAGCTATTATATCTAAAAGAGGCTTAGCATGCTTTGTAGCATTAAGGGGTATGTAGGAGTAAATACAATTGCAAAAGGCAGGCTTCTTGGCTTACAAAAACCAAGAAACACACTTGCATGAACACATGTGCACACACATTCATGCACACACTTTTTGTGTTTTTGCTATGCTTATGTGGTAATTACTCTGTTTTTATACTTTTAATATAATGCATGTAAACCAACCAGTTAGAAAGAAGCAAACATTTAATGTTTCTGTTTATAGATGATTGACAGCTCTATAGATATAATAAGCAGAAGTCTACTATGCAGTAAATCAACCATTTCTATATTTGTATTCAACTGAAAAATTTATTCACAATAATGTTTCCTTTTTCAACTTTGACACTAGCTTCTGGTAAAAGCGCCAGGATCTTTAGTCTGCTGAACCGACACTGTCTCACACTTGCTGTTCTCAGACATACAAACTTCATCCAAGGATCACAGAGTATCTTGATTTCTTTTATATATTTATCTGCTACAAGCTTAAGAATCTTGCAATCTGACTGTCATTCCGCGCACTTTCTGCACACTGTGTATGCTTCTGCATGCCAGTTTCCAAAGAAAGAAACAAGCTTTTGATTACTGCCTTTCACAACTAGATACACCAGATTGAGACAGATTTCAAACTTGTGTTTGAAACTTAGACAGCAAATCTGGTTTGTAATGTTAGACAAACAAGTTATATGAAAACATATATAAAGGTTATGGCTTTGTACATTTTCTTACAACTAGCATGACACCCATATTTGAAAGTGAGGACGTGTGAGGGCTTTGTTTGCCAAATTCTAATCTTATCATCTGAATGCCGCAGCAGAGGTTGACGCTCATCTATTGTCCAATTTTGGTGAGGCCATGTAAATTGTTGCCACAGTCTCCTGTTCTTAGCTGACACCCAGTGTATTTTTCTGCTCATCCGCTTCAAGGTCTGATGTGCTGTACGTCAGAGATGCTCTTCAGCATACCTCAGGTGTAATCAAATGTTATTTGAGTTATTGTTGACTTTCTATCATCTCGACCAGTCTGACCATTCTCCACTGACCTAGAGCAACAACAAACATTTTCGCCTAGAGAACTTCCACTCACTGGATAGTTTCTCTTTTTCCATTTCCATTTAAACCCTGGAGATGGTTGTGTGCAAAAAAATTCCACTAGATCAGCAGTATTAGAAATACTCACTGGCCGGTGAGTGTATATTTTACCAATATTTTATCAAAAATACAAGTCAAAGAAAGTAGGCAATCTAAATGCTATGACCTTCAATTCTCATCCGTTTAATTAACCCATAAACCAACAATGTTTAAATACAAATTAGTATCTGCAGCTGTTGAGTCATTTATATTAATCCTAAATAACTGTCTCTGACTGGTTAACATGCATCACATTACAATATCTTAACTAGCGTTAGTACCTGTTATTGCCAGGTAAAAAGTTTTTAGAAATAGTTAAAAGGTTAAAACTAAAAACAAACTGATCAGCTTTAATGTAATCTTATTATTTCAGGTCCACATTGTACATGGCTGCCTGTCTTTCTGTACAGCAGAACTCTCTGCCTAAGTTATTGATACAAGGAAATAAAATTTTCTATGGTTGAGTATCTTATGCCTGGTTTATGTTAAATTATATTTTTGACGTCAGCCAAATACAATCCTTGTTTAAAGGTGGATTATTACATACATACGCCACATGACTTTTCATAACATCACTTTTATGTTTGCTCTAACAACCCATGTTTTATCTCATCGTGGCACTTCACATTAATAATTCAATTAGCAGCATGGTTTTGGAACATATAATATATATGATGCTGTAACAAAATCGGCTGGACAGACATACAGATACATAGGCATACAGACATGCGGACAGAAATTTTAATGAGACTGGGTTCAGGTCCTTTAATGTATGAAACGTAAACGGACAAAATCTTTCTTTTATTTATATAGATACACCTGCGTATCAGCATCAGTTTGGGCATATGTAACACGGTGGCCCAACAAAATCATATGCATTGCAATTGTAACTTGACCTTGTCCATATACAGTAGTAACTGGGAATTATCTACTAACAACCATTCCCTTCATCCCTTCATCCCTTTACAGGATAAGTTGTTATTGATAAATCTGGTTGTTTGGACCGCCTTTATATTAGTTAACCATTTTACATTAGCATTTTTAGACAACTTCTTTAAAAACAGTACTTTAATAAATTCAGTATAGAAATTACCCAGATGTTTCCATCCTGATGATAGGGTTTCCAATTCCTGCCCATGTCACTGTAAAGTAGCCGGTAGTGTGTGGTCCAGTCTGAGCTGCTGTATCGGCCTTGAGTGGCGATGGCCGTAACTTGCTTCCTGCTGCCCAGGTCCACCTGCAGCCATGGGTAATGATCAGTGTCGAGGGGTGACCAGCCTCCAGCACCTACAAAAGCCCAAATAAGGCATTGGATTACACAATATATATACCATAATCCGAAAGCACATTTATCTTTCACGCACTGTTGCCATTATCCCCCTGGAACTTGTGGCTGACTCTTCTGTTACTGATAAGCATGGTATTAGGATACTACCACCCATCCAGTATATGTAGTAAAAACAGTAAAGCAACAATAAAATTATATAGTTATGATAGTGATGAATGTAAGTATGGACTCAAGGATCAGTGGTAAATTTTATTTACACAGCACATTTCATTTTCCTATTCATAACATAAGGTAAATATAATGTTGCTGAAGGTCATAGCAGTATTTAATACAGTAATAATCTTTTGTTTTAATTTCTGTGTATTTAGTTTTTAGCATCTTATAAAAATAATGCAAGATTTATTCAATATCCCCCTTAGGTACAGCGTGCATGTTTTTTGCCTTGGTTTCAATCAACACAAATGTATTCTCTTTGAAATGCAGGGGATTCATTATCACAAAATGTTCACCAGCAGGCTGTTTGCTAATGTGGATTTGATGACTTCATTTCATTCAAATGTTAAAAAAATATATATATATGAAATAAGACAATACAAATGCAAACACATTCGACATCAGGGCACTGAAAATAAAAAGAATATAGTGGCCTTAGAGCAAGTTTGGTATCAATTTAGTCCATGTGTCATGATGCAAAATGTGATTACATCAAATGTATTGCAAACGTTTACAAAATTAACCTAGCATGAAACACCTTGGGGTGAGCCTACCAAAGCGAGGGTCCATAATACTCTGGTCATTATGCAGTACATTTCAAAGAGGTGCATGGGGGTTCTTCCTAAAGATACTGTGATAACTGAGGGTGGTTCTACTTACTTAAAAACAATGAAGATGGCTCATGGCTGCATTGATACCAACAGTTTTTGCCATTGTGGCTTGGAACTGAAATTGCTCTGGTGTTTTTATTGACTGAGATTACAATGAACGGTTTTGCACCCAAGCTTCCATCAATGAATAGTTTTTATATCTCCCAGCAAAATGTATGTCCTCTTAAGTAAAACATAATTTCCTAGTATACAACTGCACTTTTAATTCAAATTAATTTCTTGAGTCAGATACTTACTTACGTGACTCAAACATTGTACTTATATCTATATTTTTACAGTGAAATATATATACGGATATAAAGGTTCGAACATGGGGCAGCACAGTGGCAGTGGTTAGCACTGTTACCTTGCACCTGCACGGTCTGGGTTCAATTCCCAGGCTGTGTGCATGGAGTTTGCATTTGTGTGCCCAAATTGCCTGGAGAACAAGAATGCGAGTCTGTGTGTGTCCTGTGATGGATTGGCACTGCGCCTAGCTTGTAACCCGCCTTATGCCTCCTGGGATAGGCTCCAGTCCCGTGCGTCCCTGTATACACTGTATGATGAGTGAGTTCAACCATGCATTTAACCTTAAGTTGCACATACCATATTTCTGTCCTTGTCCCTAGGACAGAAGAAGATAATATTTTATATTTTATACTTTGTCCTACAGACATTTAACTTTGTGTGAAAGTATCGGATAACTTTAATAAGCAGTAAATCTGCTATGTCACCAGAAATGGCCTGGATATATTTAGTAAAAGATAGTAGGGAGGATTTAAAATGTTTTATCACATGTGCCCTGATCATAAAAAAGGACTTGTGTTGTTTTTCTCACTCGACAAACAAAAAAAGCTCAGAGGAACGAAATATTTGTCTCTCCCCTGACTCTCTAATCCATTCCTAGTGATGCTTTCTTGAGGCAGTGGCATTAATATCAGACAAAATATATTTCTACAGTACGAGGCTTGTAATATCAGATTCCATCGGCAGACAAAAGCATACTGTAAATACCAGAGACATGATGTATAATGCAGTTCTCATAGCCATTACTTGGCACTAGACGTCAACTACTGTATATAAACACCTGTAGCTGGAACGCCTTGGATTTGGGAGATCTTTATGGACCAATTATCTTAAGTCACTTAACCTTGATAAACATACGCAGGCAGATAAAAAAAACACAAGAAGTTGCAGTGGTTGACATCCTGGAGCACCGAAAAAAGAGAGATCTAGTATGGCCATATGAAGAATTGCAGCACAGTGAGGAAGATGAGTGAAGCAGGCAGAGATAATAGGAAAGCTAGAGGTTGGGACCTTTTCACAACCTGCCACAGGAAGATAGATATAGGAGCTAAAACGGAGGATGAAAACAGTCACACGCATTTCTCTGGATGCATAAATGTGGACACAAACAGGGAGATTAGGTAAAATGTAAAAGAAAAAAAAAACATTAGCATTATAATTGTGATATTTAAAGTTCAAGAGAACTAAATTTGGGTCTGTGGTGAATGACTATTTGGAAAAAATTGGGTAAAAGTTTTAAATATGTTCAAATAAGTTTAAGAAAGGGTTAAAATGTGCCTGAACTTGCCCAAACATGCACTATGGTTCAGATTAAATCTAACTAGTGCCCTCTTGTGTAGGCAAATTCTCATAGCTTTATTCACTGTTTGGTGATGTCCAATACAGCTGTATATTTCGTTGGACCGCTTTTGCTTCGATTACATCCATGGCATCATTTCAACAAGCCTATGCAATGTCACAACATTTATTTCATTCCATTGTCACATTGATTTCTCTCCATCAATTCTTTTCTCGTATTGATGGTGGGAGATTCGGACTACTGTGTAAAGCCCTCTCCAGCACATCCCAAAGATTCTCAATGGGGTTAAGGTGGTGGCCAATCCATATTTGAAAATGATGTCTTATGCTCCCTGAGCCACTCATTCACAATTTGAGCCTGATGAGTCCTGGCATTGTCATATTGGAATAGGCCTGCATCATCAGGGAAGAAAAAAATCAATTGATGGGGGGAAAAATGGTAATTTCTGTATATTTTGTCAGTTGACCATATTTCGTAGGCACATAACATGGCTGAACCTAGACCTGACCAAGAGAAGAAACTCCAAATCACACTGCCCCCACAACCTTATACAGTAGGCACTAGGCATGATGGGTGCCCCTCTTCCGACCCTGATCCATCCATCATTTAGGAACAGGGTACATACAGCACTGTGTGTATGTACTGTATATGTATATATTCACAAGCAGTCATGTTCATAAATTTTGAAACAAAGATTAGTTTTATGGCATTTGACCACCACATTGAATTTGAAATGAAACAGTGAAGTCAAGACTTTCAGCTTTAATTCAAGGGGTTTGAAAAAAGTGTGGCATTACCCATTAAAGCGTCATTAAAGTGAAGGCATTTTTTTTCTTTTCATGGAAAAAAATGTTAATTGATTGGCCTTTTTGTCTCTCACATCCCAGCAGAATTTGGAGGCTGAGTCGGCTCTTCGCCTACTGGGCCCCTTGTGTTGTTGACTGTGGTGCGCTGGGGTGTTCTGCATTGGCTTTTCTGTGGGATTGGACCAGACAGGTAGGTCTTTGGACCCAGAGGACATGGGTGAGCCTTAAGTACCAATGATCCTATCACCATTTTGCTGGTGTATATTTGGTGATCAATGCTGTTCACTTTCCATGTCAGTCGTCAGAATATTATGGCACAATTGGGAAGCTACGAAAAAAAAACTAGCATCAAGAGTATGAGTATGTTCAGGTTATACAGGTCTGAACTCCTATGTTCAAGATCCATTATTTGAAACCAGATGTTCTACAATTTAATGTTTGTGTGGACTGATGTTAAATTATTTTTTTTTGCATCACTTCTAAGGTTTAAAATAGTGCTGTTGTGATGTGTTTGGGTAAAAAATGCTGCAACCTAATTACAACTATATGACAATGTCATACAACATTAAGTTTCCTTTTTGGAGGATTCAGGAGAGAAATATAACAACATTATTACATCAGGTGCAATAAATGGGGAAAAAGTAATTGTTTGCATGCCCTATAAGCAAAATGGTCTCTTCACTGCAGGGTAAGACGATTTAATTCTCCCTGGTAATTGATGTGGATTTTGGATGACTACTGAAGGAGCAGAGGGATGGAATGAAAGGGAAAATTAAGTGCAGGGACCAGTGGGCCTCTGCCTCTTATTAACGGCCCAATTTCGTGCACGCCCACATTGGTATTCAGAAGAGATCATGTTCCGCGCCTGAATGCTGGTCACGTCCGCGTGCTCGCTCTGCCAACCTCCCTCACCTTGAACAGTTCCCAGATCTCCCTCTCATTAGCTTCCCACTAGCTGTCCATTCTGCCTGACCGTCTGTCTACTGTCCTCCCCTCCCACTCCCTCTTTCCTCTCCAGCTGTGAGGGACAAACAGGGTTACACTCGACAGGGTTTTGACCTTTTTCTTCCAGGCTCCATTTCACAGATGAGCTAGTGCTAAATACATGTCTTTAATCTCCACTGTAGAAGAAAAGAGAAAAGGAATACGATGGATAGAAATCCACTTAAAGTTCACGTGTTTGCTAATACCATGAATATAAAATATTAAGTATGGCCGTTGGTATATGATGTCCAAAGCATAGTTAATAACATTAAATTTACTTAAGGAATAAAACATGATAGAATCAATAAGGAAGAGCTGTGATGCATCCCAACACAAAGCATATACTGTATACTGAGTATTAATCAAAACCCAATACACCTTATTCACCAAGCCTGCAACATTTTCATCGGCAAGTTACAGCTACAAGCATAAGTGATATGAATAAGCATAGTGATATGCTCAGTGCATGAATAAAAAATGTGAACAATTTGACAGAAAAACGCAAATGTCATTTTCAGACATTTATTCAATTCGTCAAATTATTGTTCTCTGACTCAGAGCTTAACTTCCACATTTTGAGCAAAGCATGTCAGTGTAGAAAAGATACTTCCTGTATTACATGTCAGCTTCTGTGAGTGGTTTAAATGGTTTAATGGCTTTTTGGAGAATGTTGAAGCCAAGAAAAGGGCATTTACACTCTGTCACCACCATTGCAGTCATTTCAGCAGTAATAAATCACAGGTACGTGGCACGGTGGTGTAGTGGTTAGCACTGTCGCCTTGCACCTCCAGGGACCAGAGTTGATTCCCTCTCTGTGTGCATGGAGTTTGCATGTTCTCTCCATACTTGGTGGGTTTCCTCCCACAGTCCAAAGACCTGCAGATTAGGCTACTTGGCATTCCCAAATTGCCCATAGTGTGTGAGTGTGTGTATGTGTGTGTGCCCTGCAATGGATTGGCACCCTGTCCAAGTCTCCTGGGATAGGCTCCAGGCCCCCGTGACCCTCAATACAGGATAAAGTGGTATAGACAATAAGTGAGTAAGTAAATCATAGGTATGCATCACTTAATGTTTGATATATTTCGCGAAACAGAACAAAGTAAATTGGATGTTATGTGAACACCACATTACACACTTAAATCTTTTGGGATACTATAATGGGATAAGCAATGTGGTGAAGTTAGTTTGCTAGTAACATCTTATGCTTAATTTCCCAATTGATATGTCTTTTTTCCTTCTTTCTCCTGCTCACACTTGTACTGACTTTGCTGCATTTGAGAATCATGATGCACTTATTTTCTAAATAAAATTAAGTAGAGACATAACATTAAATTACAGCATGAGTTATGTGTGTACAAGAGACATGAGATGTAAATGCTATGTGTGGGAAGCTGTTGCATTTGCTTTTGTGCTGGTTTTGGTCCACTATTACCCACTCATTCTTTATGCTGCCTATCCCATGGGACTCGGAGGACTAGCCAGAGTACACCCTGGATGGGGTGCCAATCCATTGCAGGGCAAAAGCACACAAAATATGGGCATTTTGGAAATCGACAATTCACTTAATTTGCATGCCTTTGGACAGTGGGAACCCGGGAGGAAACCCAACAAGTTTTGGGGAGTAAATTTAAAGTCCATGGACACAGACCCAAAGGTGGGACTCGAAACCTTGATCCTGAAGTCACGAGGCCACAGTGTTGACAACTATGCCACTGTGTCACCTTCGGGTATTATAAACCTTAGGGGTTCACTGACAGACACACGGTAGTTGATGCCCAAATAGATGTTACTGTACATGATGCATACCTGTTCTATGATAGGGAACTGTCAATATGTAGGCTGACGTTTTGAAGTTTTTAATTTGAACTGCAGAATGTATGCTTTTTACCACCCCCGTGCAACTAACACATTTTTGTTATAACTGCAAAAATGTATTATTTTTCATGTCAAACTGTGTACAGTATATATTGGAATGCATCTTAATGCTGATCCAGGACTTTAGGCCAATACTGACCCTGTTAAAATAACATATCTGACCCATAACAATAGAGTAGCACAAGGCACAGGACTACATAAAGTGGAGACTAATTACATTGTAAGATGAGTGCAAACTATACAATAAATACACAGGACACTAAATACACAGATTAATAAATACACAGAGGACATAAACTAGACTGAATAGCAGAACGGTGTTCTGTGTCTCTCGTACAATCGATATGTATCCATACCACACGACTGTCAAACGTATATAAGGGAGATGTGCCTGGGGGGAGTGGGGTGGGTTTGAGGTTAGTTTTTCTTGTTTTTTTCTCCCCACATGGCTACCATTGGTGTTACATCTTCATTCAGAAGAGATTTCACCACAAGTCTTGATGACTTGAACACCCTTTGTACAGTATATTACTTTCTCACTCTATGGTGTATCTATAAAAACTGTTTGGAGAGTTACAGACTGATTTGTCTGATTGCATGGCGTTCATTTTTGTGTTAACTTTTCTAATATGAAATTACTGTATATCAAATGTTATGTGAGCTAGCAACACAGCAAGGTAAGTTAGCATGTTATATAGCGTTATAATCGTGTATTTTACTATGTACATAATATTATAGAGAAACAGTAACTGCTACATGTCTTTATCTTTGCCCATTTATTCTTTTATTTTTTTCTAAACTTTTATCCTGATGGTTTTTACCTTTTTTTTTTTCATTGATTTGATAAACACCAGGACATCACACACTTCCAATTAAGAAGTATAACTAAACCATGTCACCTCGAGGTGTAGACGGGTTAAATATTATTCTTAATGATTTCCCACAAAACCAAAGAATTAAATATGCTTGTAAAACTGTACAATACTGTATATACACTCAGTGTTATGAACAATCTGTGGTTTATTCTGTGGCGTTTCATACTGTAGTGTGAGTGATTTTACTAATTAAGTGAGACGTGCACTTTATTTCCTGCCCCCTCCACACACAGACACGGTCAGTCCACTCCCTTATTTCCACTTACAAATAATGAGGTTAATTATCCCACATGGTGACATGAAATCATACAACATGCAAATGAGTGATAGAAAACCAATTGTGCAAATGCTATCATCATTCTGAACCTGGCCTTTATTTTTCTACTCATGCTCAGTGCCGCTGGCAAGATGCCGTCTTGGTCACGAGTCCCGACCAATGAAAAGCGTGGTCTCAGGTCTCTGTTTTGGTAAAGAATATGACAGACAGGCTGAGGAAGAGGAGGGTTTTCCTTTTCATATACTGTAATATATTCCCTTTCGCATATAAATCAGTCTGTCTAAGTATAAGACCTGTTCTCTCGAATAGATTTCACTGTGATTTTTAAAAATCTAGAACAAATAGCATTACATATCGGTCTGTAAGTTCCCAATTACAGGACAATTCTGTATCTTATGAGATAATTGGCAATCCATGTGTAACATAACACAAAATGTACCTACCTGTTTACTATGTGTTTTCACAAGAAGTAAATCAAGCAATAATGTGTTCTTGTTTGCTTTGCAGTTTGTTTATAGTTCCTAGTTTTCTATAGTTAGCCAAAGCTAAATATCCTTTCCTCTGATTCTGAATACCTTATAGCATTATGTTAATTTACATCAGATTAGATTTCTTTCGCTGGCACAGTGGCTTAGTGCTTAGCACTGACGCCTTGCGCCTCCAGGGCCTGGGTTCGATTCCCGCCTCGGGGTCTGTGTGTATGGAGTGCATGTTCTCTCCATGCTTGGTGGGTTTCCTCCTTGTACTCCGGTTTTCTCTCACAGTCCAAAGACATGCAGATTAGGCTAAATCTTGGTTTCCAAATTGCCTGTAGTGTATGAATGAGCGTGTGAGTGTGTGTATGTGTGTACCCTGTGATGGATTCGCACCTCGTCTCCTGGGATGGGTTGCAAGCCCCCCAAAACCCTGTATACAGGATAAAGCGGTATAGGAAATGAGTTAGTGAGTGAGAGTGGATTTCTTTCACCATTTCTCACTTATTTAATTACAAGTGCCACAGATTTGGTCCAGTCATCGCAATATTTAGATCACTGCATCATAAGACCAACTAAAAAAAGTCCCAATGGCTTTTGGTCGAACTTTGTCACTAAGGTTGTCACTAACCACAAACATAAACTAAAGTATGCTATGGATTGATAACATAGTTCTCCAGTCAAGTACTATAAGGGTTCTTTCACACTAGGCATGATTGATTCTTAATGTACCTTGCCTAGGAATGATGTGTGCATGTTATTATTGTTGTAGTCAAGTAGACTTGTGTATTTATACTCTCCATTACAATAAGTCAACCTTCTTGTTATGCCTAATATTACTAAAGTTTCAGAAAAAAATGTTAAGAGTGACCTTCTTGTGTGCCTTCTAACTTTATTACCTTTGAACATGTAGTTCAAAGGATAAAACTGGCACATGTTGTGACCAATGGTGCTAATGATGTCGTGTTCTAAACAGCGGTCCACTTGCCTGTTTATGTATGATTGGCTTTTATATTTGATTTGAGTCGTGCCTGATTACGCCACACCATGGTCAAAACCACCTTTTTTAAGTGGATTCGAGAATAGTATGTCAATCCGTGCCTGGCACAATACAGAGTGTTCATAATACACAAACGCTCTGAACTTTGGGGTCAAGTGTTCCCCACTCCGGGCCTGAGACTGTAGCCTGAAAGCACCCTAAGTTGCAGGCCTACATAATGTGTTACTAATGAGGACAGAAATCTGTGGCTGGCAGATGGGTGTCCAGATCTCTTCATTACCCATTAGAGTGTGTTATGATACCGCTGGTTCTAGTGTATCTAATGGGTCTGTTTCAGTGATTGGGTCTGGATATGACTGATAAATGACCATATCATATTTATATTTTAATAATTTAAGTAAGAAAGCCAGATTAAAGCTGTGAGAAGCTGCTAACAGACTCAAAAATATTTTCAGAGCATTTAGGGAAAAAAACAAACGGGAAATGAACTGTTTGTGGTTATCAGGCTCATGGTAGCTGATATTAATTGTCTGTGACAAATGCCACATTTCTCCTAAACTCAATTTCTTCTTAACTCTGTGTGATTTTTATGATAGTTTCCCCAGTAAAATAAGTGCTAAGAAAATAACAGATTAATTTAATATGACAAATTTATTAACATTTGGGTCCACGTGACATGACTACCTTTATTCTGCATGGCTGATCAAAATGAAAAGAAGGTTTGCACCATGTATCACAATATTATGGAGGTGAATGGAAGGAACATTCAATCCCATGTTATATAGAGGGGTAGTGGTGGCTCTGTGTTAAGACTCTAAGTCACTGATCGGAAGGTTAGGGGTTTGATCCCCAGCTCCGCTAGGTTGCCGCTGCGCTCTGATCCGTGCATGTCAAAATAGCTGGGATATGTGAAGAATAAAGAATTTCACTATGCAGTAATGTACATGTGATGAATAAAGGCTAAAATAAATGAAATACTATAGTGTTTAT
>JAOTRS010000026.1:7198813-7213224 GCA_028565755.1 Dinotopterus cunningtoni
TGGTAGTTCCTCTCCTGCTTTGTACTAAAGTCCACTATCAGCTCCTTTGTCTTGCTGACGTTCAGGAGGAGATTGTTGACGTTCAGGAGGAGATTGTTCCTCTGGCACAATACTGAGGAACAATCTATGCTGTTTTGTAGAAATTAGATTTCTTTAGAATTTCTGTAGAAATTCTTTTTTTAGGAGAGACTGTGAAGAAAGTGAAGCTTTTTACCTCTATAGAGCTCTGTGTTTGGGAGAATCATATGTCAGATCGCTGTATTTTCATACTTTTATCATTTTACTATACACTGTAAAGTGAAAAAAACAGTGGGAACAGGGAACAGCCGAAAGACTGAAAGAAGAAGAAGTGAAAAAAAAAGTCACCCGCACTGTGATTTAGTTGGCTCACGTTTAGCTTTGATTATGGTGCACACAATTTGGAGGCTAGTTTATGTGTGAAAATGATTCCTCATGCTCCCAGAACCACTCTTTCACAATTTGGGTCCTGGAATATGCCTGTGGCATCAGAGAAGAAAAACTCCATTGATGTGATATAAACTGACTTCATTTCATAACCTTGCTGTCTTGAGTCTAGACCTGGCCAACTGAAGCAACCCTAGATCATAACATGCATCTAGAGGCTTGTATAGTCTGCACTATACATCGCTTCATGCTCTTCCCTTCTGCCCCTGTTGCGCTTCATCAACAAACGAAGCCTTTTTTTTTTTTATCAGTCTCACTAACAAGTTGTTTTCTTATGGCCATACAGCTGTTTAGTCCCAATCCTGTAAATTTTACAGTTTACAGTTACATCTTTTTACAATGCAACTTTTCCAAGTGATCTCACTGATGATTTTTTTCTGGCGGCATGTTAGCCATGAAGTTCACTAATATCCTTCCACTTTTTATTCATGAGTTGGACAGTTCTTAACACTATTCCGGTTTCCGGAAACTAAATTTCATTAATTTTTATTTATTTGTTTGCTTGATACAGGCCAATAATTTGACCCTTCAAGTGTTGCCTTTTTTTCTGGCCAGGTGGTGTGTTTCAGGTGGATGTAGTGGCACATCACCACAATCAAAACATCCTGACATTAGATTATGTTTTTAAAATGTTTTATTACTGTAAATATCCTTTAAAGTTGAATTGTTTATGCTTTTAGTAAGATCTAACAGAATGTCTGGTAATACTGTATGTTTAATCATGTTTTTTCAGTAATACACTGGTAGCTCTTGACACCAGCAAAGACAAATGTAATCAAACAACTTGTTTTTTCCGCCATTCACATTAAATCTGTCTCTTCACTCAGTATGAACCCATATTTACACGTAACCTAATTTAAACCCACAAAGCATTGTCTAAAGAATTTTAATTATGTTTGTGTCGTCTAAGCTTATACACACACAGTTCACTTTTAATTAGAGGTTGGATACATATTTTGGAATTATGCTACATTTTTTAATTTAACGCCATAAGGTGTGTAACAGCAGAATGAGATGCTGGCGCACAGCATGAAAGAGGAGGAACATCTGAGGTTTGAATGTGATTAAAAATTAATCGGTCTGCTTGCCCAAGCTGTAATTGGTTTGGGATAAAGCTCAAAAAGGGAAGTTCAGGGCTTAGGCTAGAGGGAGACTGACTATATATAAATAGAACCTGAGCACTTATTTCACCTATAAAAGATGTTGTTTTAGCAATAATTTTACAGAGGTGCAAGTGTGAATTTTTGCTATTCTTAGTGTTTGTTAATGGTTTTAAATAGCAACATTTGTTTAAGCTGTGTTTTTTTCGAATTTTAAATGTATTATTAAAGTTTAATGTTTTACATATGATCTTTTATAAACCACAGTAATCATTAGATATAAAATACTGCAGGGATGTAATGGTACACATATTAAAATACAAAAAAAAACAAGTTTAAAAATGCATTTTGTTTCTAATTTGCCAGTAAGAATTACATCATTTCCAACAAAGTAGGAAACTGGATATTCTGGTTAGCAACATGCTAGGCGGTTTACTCAGATTTGTGATGTATATTTTCTTTTTCAAGCTATATAGCCAGTCTTTTAGGTTTAACAAATTCGTCTGTACGTTAATTTATTTAAAGCTAATACTTGTATATACAGTATAGCTCATTAAAAGGTAAAAAAAGTTTAATTTCTGATTCTGTAAGCAGTCATGTGGATTTGAATTCACTCTGTAAATGAACAAGGAACTCAGATTTGAGAACATTACTTCAAGTTAAGTTTCATAGTGGTTTCATAGATTGCTAGTTTGATTCCCGGGTGATGCTGTAACCTCTCACAGTCTAGAGAGAGCTGATTGGCCGAGCTCTCTCAGAGGGGAGGGAGGAAAGGTAGATAGTGCTCCCACATTAATTATGGCTCTACGGCCAATCAGGGGTGTCTGTGAGCTCACGCATGGGGAAAGAGCGGAGAGCGCTGTCCTCCGAGTGTGTTACGCTGCCCCCAACGGTGCGTTAGTGCGCAGTTCGAAAAAGATGTGGTCGACTGGTGACACTTGGTTCGGAGGGAACACGTGACAGCCTTCGGACCTCCCGACTGAGTAGTAGTAATAGCCTTAATGTGGGATCCCCCTAGTGACGGGGAGGAATTGGGTACGACTAAAATTAGGGAGAAAATCAGGAAAACTGGGGGCAAACCACCACCTAGCTAGAAATAGTATATTTATTTGTTTGTTTGTTTATTTATATATTTTTAGGATAGAAAGTAATATATGTACTAATGCTGGACAATCAATTGCAAAAATAAATCTAAATCACAGTATTTATATCATAATTATTTAATTGCAAAAATCTCAACCTTATTATAAAAACTAATAATATAGGTCATACATGCATAATCAGGAATTTATGTAGAGTCTGTCAATAATTTAGTATACATATTTGTTAATTCAATAATTTTAAGGTGATAAATAAATATTGGGCAACATCCACTTAATACAGGGGTCTCCAAATCCAGTCCTGGAGGGACAGTGACCAGCACAGTTTGTAATTCACCAACACCCAAACACACCCACTGAACCTAGTAATTAACAGATTAGTTAAATCAGCTGTGTTTAAGAAAAAGAATCACCAAACTGTGTTGGACACTAGCCCTCCAGGACGGGATTTGGAGACCCCTGACTTAATGAGATTGTTTGTGCCATTATTTACTATTAGCCTAGATAAATGCATTTGAATACGAAATGTTACATTGAATAGTTTAATATCTCAATCACACTATGTGTTAGAATAATCTCAATGTGATTTATTGATTTAATGCTGCGGCCCTAGTATGTACATTACTTACTTTATATGTTTAGGAAGTTATGGCCAGTTTGCCGCCGTTATACATTTATAGAGGTTAATTTTACATTTTAAACAATAATTAATGAAAAAAAGGTTTTTGTTTCACTTTGCTGTATCAAAAACGTACCAAACTGGAACTTCAAAACCGAGGTAGGTACTGAACCGCGACTTTTGAGTTCTGTATTTATGCATTTTCGTACATTCATTATGTGTAAACTAGGGAAAAGGCTTAAAGACTTACAGAACAGGTATATAAAACATTTCTATGAGAGAGGTGTTGGTAAGGGATTAAAGAACATTTTTTATGTTATGTTAATGTTTATGTTATTTTTTTTAATAATATTTTACATATATATTTATAATATATATATTTTTTTATTTTAATAATTAAGTGTAGCAGAACGTGTGAAAAGATGTGTAAATAAGTAAATAAGCATGTTTAACACGAAGACATCAAATATAAAGTTCTGAAAACAGCTGTATTAAAGTCTCTCTCTCTCTCTCTCTCTCTCTCCAGTGACGCTTCTGGACTCTATGTCAGCTCCAGGAGATCTGGGGTGGGAGGCCTACCCATCAGAAGGGGTAAGTACATTTCCGAGTTTCCTTACATACGTGAAGTCTTACATTTTGTGTTTAAGCAGTATAATGAATTTAAGTATCCTGTCTGGAATCCATTTTTTCTTTATGTGCTTTTGGTTTGCTGATACTTTGGCAGGAGAATAATTTAAGGAAAAAAAGTCCACATGAGGCAATATGAAACATTCACAGGGAGTAACCCTCATCCCTAAATCATTCAATATTTCACAAATATTTTTTTTTCCAGAAGACTCACTTAACCCAGACAAAAGCTCCACTGTCTGGTCATTTTGTGTTCTTTAGTAACCTTCTGACCTCACAGCCATGTGGCTTTGCTATTATTCTGTAGAGTTTGAGTGCAGAATTTCACTCATCTGTGACCCTGGCCTCTCGTCTGATATCTTTTTGGAACAAAAATGAACTTTCATACACAGCTCATTAAAATAAGCATTATCCTTTCCAAACTCACATCTGTCACTATTTTAAATTATAAAGGCAAAAAGTCAGGGCTGTTGTAGTTATTTTGGCTATAAAATGCAAATGTTGATTGGGACGTGGCTCCCTTCTGATGAGATGAGAAAAAGCTTCCTGCTGTTTGAATAGTTTGTTCTTGCTGATTACTGACTTTTCATACTGAATACTTATGCTTAATTAGGTTTTTCTTTTTAAACCTTCATCATTCATCTTTCAAAGTCTCATCACTCAGGAAAAACTCAAACGGGCATAAAGGTTTCCAAGGGCACTCTACCCAGTAAAGATAAGCTTTATTAGATCCATTCACAACAGTTAACAAGATACAGAATAATGTATCTTGCTTGGTATATATAAGAGCTACGCCTTATCCAATATTATCATAGCACATGTGTAGCTGATGTGAAAGACGGCAAATAAAGAACCAGGCGATGTTTTTTTTTTTTCATTTTTTTTTAATTTTATTTTCTACACTGTGGAACAATACCACGGACATCAAAACTATAAAAATAGCACATATGGAAATATTTAACTAAGTCACAAGAAACCAACAGTCTATCTTTACTTGAAGACATGAAGGTCAGTCCATCTTGCAAGAATAATATCTTTAAGTGCAGTCACAAAAACAGTACTGGAGTTAAACAACCGACGTGTATTTATCATGAGCACGATACATCACTGAACCATATAGAAATGTGGATTAAGACGGTAATCCTGTGGGGCCCACCGAATAATTTGCACTAAGGGCAGGTTTTTATTTTCATGTTGACATGAGTCAGAGATGAAGCTTGCAGCAAGATGATATTCATTAATATTCAAGTGCTTTGAAAATGGTGAGTTGGTGACATGATTAAACCTTTTGGTCTTGATGTCAGAGTACAGTACAAGTAAAAAAAAAATACACTTGGGATTTTGCTCTTGAGGATGGCAAGGAGTTAGTTGGCTGCATTTGTTGACATCCAGAGAAAGAAAGAAAGCCAGACGCCTCTCTTTAGCTGTCTTAGCAGCTTTTACTAGCATTGCTACAGTATGAAATCCCCATGTTGCTGGTGCTAACTGATTATTTCAGGCAAAAAGTCACATGAATTCCAATCTAACCTTTCTCATTCAAGTGTATCAAATATGTATCTGATTTAGGATCACATCTGAAAGTGACTCAAATCCGATCTGAAAACATCAGATTTGTACATTCAGACAGCCCTACAAAAATCTGATCTGTATCACATTAAAAAAACAAACAAAAAAATCAGATTTGAGCTACTTCAGACTAGTAATGTGAACGTAGCCTATGTGGTGCTTTAAAACAAACAAAAAAAGAAATCACTGTTTCTCATATGGTTTGTGTCTTTCTAGTGGGAGGAGATCAGCGTGATGGATGAGCGTAACATCCCCATGCGCACATACCAGGTGTGCAATGTGATGGAGGCCAACCAGAATAACTGGCTGCGCACAGGACTGATCCCACGTGCCGGTGCCCGGCGTGTTTACGTTGAACTCAAATTTACACTGCGTGACTGCAACAGCCTGCCAGGTGTGCCCGGAACCTGCAAGGAGACATTCAATGTTTACTACCATGAATCAAATGGTGTTGTGCCACCCCCACCGCTACGCCACGCTCGCGAGAGCCAGTATGTCAAAATCGATACAATCGCAGCAGACGAGAGCTTCACTCAGAGCGATGTGGGGGAGCGTGTCATGAAGCTCAACACAGAGGTGCGCCACATCGGTGGACTCAGCAAGCGAGGCCTTTACTTAGCGTTCCAGGACCTGGGTGCCTGCATCGCCCTGGTGTCAGTTCGCGTGTTCTATAAACGATGTCCACTGGCCGTAACAAACCTGGCACTTTTCTCTGACACGGTGACAGGTGGTGATCAGGCCCTGGTGGAAGTGCGAGGGTCCTGTGTGGAGTACGCCGAGGAGCTGGAGACACCACGCATGTTCTGCAGTGCAGACGGAGGCTGGCTTGTGCCGATTGGACGCTGCGTGTGCAGGCCTGGGTATGAGGAGATCGATGGGCAGTGTCAGCGTGAGTGTTACCAAGCTTGGTCTTTTGCATTAGATATTAGAAGAAGTATAATGGGAGCCCAGTCATATTAGGTGTAATAAAATGAAGAACTTGTTTTTTTTGAGGGATGAAGTTTAGCAAAGGTAAGAGATCAGGATAGCTGAATATGGTAGGATAACTGATGTGGCCCATGTTTTCTCTATCATCTGTGTTTAAAATAAACACACTCGAGATGACTTTCTCTCTGTCTTAATAAAGAGAAAACGTTGCTGAAAAAGTTAACCAAATTTTGGATTTTCTCATTTAGATCTTTCAGAGGTTCAGTTGAGTCATTTTAGGGATATAGAAATAAAGGAAGTAGGTTTCTTATTTCTAAGGAAGATGATCTCACTGTGTTAAGATGTTTTGTATTTGTTCACTTGGATCCCTCAGTAGAAATGGAGTGTATTCATATATAAGAATTGCAAGTGCTTGTATAGGCCAGGGAAATTTATCAGGCTTTCTATTTAATTCACTGGTCGTATTGTTTAAGTACTGTATATAATAGTACGGGCCTGCAACAACAGCAGCAACAACTGTCAACAACAATCTTATTACACTGGTCATTATATATAGACTCAGACCTGTTTGCTGGAGGACAGTTCTAAATAAAATTTAAAAAATCATATCATATAAATCCTTTCACCTGGTTTTCTTTAGCCCAGTGGCCCTTATTTATTAAGTTATACCCTACCTCTCCAGCTAATCTCCTTCTCTGATCCTAACTCATTTTTCCAGATCAATTTTCTGCTGAAATCATTGGCCATCTGGGGAAAAAATGATGGAACCATGCTAGCAAGATATGTTATCTGGCTAAGATAGAAAGGACGCTTGGCTGCATAGGCAGCAGAAAATCATAGAGGAGAGCTGAGGTTAAATTCCTCAGAATTCTAAATGCATATCTCAGTGTACTATACTGTATATTCAATTTATCTTCAGTCAAATATGAAATATTGGGCCTCATGCAAGAAGCGATATACGGATTTCTCTTATTTTTGATCATAACCACATTTTTTTTCCTAATTTTGTTGTACCAGTTAATTTCTGGGATTCATATTTTTTTATTTTAGCTCTTACCCTTGGGTAAGAGAAAATTTTGCGAGTGATTGAGAGTACTTTTACTAAGATAAGGGAAAACTTTTGTTTTTATTGTCCCCAAATTGTTTGTCTGTTGCACAGAAACATTAAGAAACATAATTTGCATCATATAATCAAATTTAGGTTTTTATATCAAGATTCAATTCAGGATTCAAAGAACTTTATTGATCCCAGATGGAAATATGCTTTTAGAGGAATAATAATGATTTAATAAATTAATCTGTGAGCTAAAGAGATACTATTGGTCAGGTGACCCAACTTAAGACTATAAAAAACCCTTGGATGCTTACGGTAGTGCTGTTAGTGAACAATTTTGTTTATTTAGCTGTAACAGCAGTTCTAACACTCTAGAGTTACAGACGCACTAAAATTAATTTTAAAGTACTACTAAATTTTCCACTCCTTTTCTTCTTCCCCTCCTATTTAGTTCTCTCCAATTCTGGTGCCCTACTTGCACCTGTATGGTGTTCAGAGGTGTTACCTATGCTAACTACATGCTAATCCTATGCTAAGCCTATGCATCGCCACTGTAAGATCAAGTGAGATTAATCATTCAGCTCACTTGGGTAAGAGCAGATTGGGATGGTTAAGAATGTTTGGTGTATCTGGAAAATGAAGAAAAAATTGAAGAGACATTTAACAGAATGTTGCTGCATGAAACCAGTTGTTTTCTGCAACATTATTATGAACTATAAAAAAATTGAATAAACTGATCTTTCAGGTAAATCTTCTCTAACATTAGTAAGTGTGAAGCTGTCTGAGACGATCATTCCGGAAGTTATTTCTAGTCATAATCAACAAACAGCCGATCAGCATCATTTATCAGTCTTTTGAAAATTTTCATTTGAAATGGTTTCTTAGGTCACATTAACCTTAAAATTCCTGCCAGACTTTTAAAAGGATTGGGTTTTCTTTGCACCCATATGATCACGTTGATGAACGCCAATCAATTGTAAATGGTAATAAAGTACCTCCTAAAGGCTTATTTAACTTTTATAGAGCAGCATTGCTTTTGAGAACAATGTAATAAACCAGGCTCACTGCTGTATGTGTGGTGTGGTGCACGGAAACGATGACTGTTTTGGCTGAACTTGAGGTAGTCTCTTGAGATGTGCTGTTGATAAGAACCACAAATTTTAGATAACTGCCAAAATCATGTTATCATTTTTTATAGTTTAGGTCTGTTATTATTAGAATAGAGCTAAATACATGCATGCATTGTAGATTCATTTAATCAGAAATCATCTAGTTTCTTCCTTGTGGAAAAGAATAGCAAGTAATCTTTCTTTGACGCAGTA
Organism: Dinotopterus cunningtoni; assembly: GCA_028565755.1. Classification (NCBI taxonomy): domain Eukaryota; kingdom Metazoa; phylum Chordata; class Actinopteri; order Siluriformes; family Clariidae; genus Dinotopterus; species Dinotopterus cunningtoni. Next base: position 7,207,594 of record JAOTRS010000026.1, read on the forward strand.
ATTCATGTCATGAAAGACAAAATAAGCTTTTCAGACCTACAACTGAAAAAAAAGATGATACACATGGCTGTTCATGGGTTGTAGCTTTAAGGGAAAGGTAGACAGCTCATGCAGCGTCTCCTTCTTCGTCATGTGTATGGTAATGGCTTTAAGCACAGCTCTTTGTGCTCCCCTGTCTCTTTCATCCACTGAGGCGCTAATGGATTCATTAAAGGGAGCTGCTTTCCTGACACCGGAGCCATACTGTAGTTACACTCTTATTTTTTTGCATTCCCGGCTCATGCCTGTCTGATTTTTCACCTCTTGTTTGCCTCATGGTGTCCCCTTGTGAGATAGACTGTGCTGTGTGCCTGTCACTTTGAGACCTCTGTTTAGAGGAGCCTGGTGCTTTTTAAATATTCATAGGCCTTTCGTGGCCTGCTGAATCGAGGGCGGATGTGTAGGTGGGGGGAAGGAAATGAAAGAAGGATGTTAGTGATTTTAGCAACAGAAAAAAAAGTGGTAGAAATGGGACCTGAATGTGCTTATCCGCCAGAGAACGAAAGAAGGTGTTGTAATTAATTATCACCTAATTTGTTAGCATGTCACCAGTCTTTGTTTCGTTTGTAAGAGAGCTCCTGCTGGATTTGTTAATAGCTGTTAGAGATAACAGCAGGACAGGTCTGATAACATTGAGCAAGGAGTTCCCTGTCTTTGTATAAAATAGCTCTTTGCTTTACCAGCTGTCTCCCAGGACATGCATTGTTAAACCAAAGAGAGGCTCAGGGGGAACCAGTCCGAAAAGAAGCAATCATAATTTGGGGGTCTAGTTTTTTAAGAATTACACGTGTTTTTTTAGCATGTTATTTTATTACCATAAAAACCATAATGAAACAGATTGGAAAAGGAGATGCACTATTATTATATATCCTTTTAAAAGAAGACTTGCCAGAACGGATTACAGGGCATATAATCTAATATAGAGTTGATGTACTAGTTGTGCATTACACCTAGGATCCCATGCATGAACACATATACAGTATGTATTCATTATTATTTGGCTTATTTATTATTTATTTACCCATAACTTCAACTACTGTTTTATATATAAGTGACATAAAGTCAATAGAAAAAGACAGTTAAATCATCAATAGCAATTACGTGTCTGGAATTTCATTACCGTACACACTTTGGTCAGTGTAGCTGACTGCATTTGTTGAGCATGTAGTGAAAAAAAAGCACTGTTAAAACCCACACTTTCATCCATCCATCTTAACAGTGAGGTTTACACCACATGCTCACAAACACAGCCTCACACTGAAAGATTTACTCATGCTGGAAGAGATCCTAATCCATAGGAGTGTGTTACGCCTGGCCAGCTGAAGAAACAATTGTTGTTGCGTCCACTATGTTCCACCATCACTGTAGGAAAGGTGTTGTTATGAAAAATGAGAACAAAATGTATGAAGCCGTGACTCATGTGCTGATTTTTTCTCAGTGCTCTTTCCCAGTAGGTTGTGGAAATTTTAGGACTGCTGTTTTTTTTTCTTTTCTTTTCTAATGCAGCTATAATTCCTATATATTCACTTAAGAATAACTTGCTTTGGATTGTCATTGGAATTACGCAAGCAGCTGAATTTTGGCCACTTAACCATTACATTGTGTTCTGTATCCTGCAAAACAGTTGCTGTAAATTTTACATCCATATACTGACAACTGTAATGCATGTTTGTATGTACTGGCGGCACAGATGTAAGGATTTAATACCCATCTGTCTCCTGTATGTTGTCCTTCTGTGGGCCAGTCTCTTCTGTTCTGTCTTTTGTTTCCTGAGCCTCGATTTTCTTTTAATAATGTTTCTTCCTCTCTCGATGGCTGTCAGTCTTTTGACTGTTTTTCATGTTCGTCTCATTGTCTCTGTTATCGCTAAGCAAAGAAGCATGTACACTACACTATTTCACAAACCTGACTGCTTTGCTCTTCATCACTCAGGAGTAAAATAAGACCACATACCTACCTTACACCTATTGTGGCAAAAAGCTGAAAGCATAGAGGATATTTTTATTTCAATTCTGCTGCTGCATTCATGGTCTAGATGTATATAAAATGCTCTTGCAGATACAGTGGCATTTAAACGAGTATCTGTTGCAGGGTATATGTGTTTCGATTCTTATGTCCCTTCCTCATTAGGGCTTGATTATATAGCTACAGTTTTTATGAATGCTGATTGAAAGTCCTGCTTGAGTGTGCCAGTGATTGAGTCACAGACTGGCATTGAATATGGTCTCTCTCTCTCTCTCTCTCTCTCTCTCTTTCTCTCTCTCTCTCTCTCTCTCTCTCCCCCTCCCATTTTTTCTTCCATTCACCTGCATTTATGCTTAAGAAAATCAAAGGCACGCTGAATTAAGAAACAGCTCTCATGTACTGCAAAAACTTATTTTAAAGTCCCAATAAAATGGCTCAAGTGTTGCAATTTGATTCTATAAGTTGACGAATTTCCTTTAGAAATACAACATAAGAAAGTCGTTTGAATGTTGTTGCAGTGTTTGATAAATCTCACATCGGGCTACATAGTAGGCTCATATATAGTTTGGTGTATATAAAGGTTATAAATTTTATTTAATGAAATAGGTGAACTGACATATAAAGAAGGAATCTCTTTCTTGGTCAGCCTGTGTTTGCAAGACATGCAGAAATTGAACAGCTGTAAGTTGGTAAAGCACACCTCTAATAAGTGTCACATAGAGTAAAGTTCCACGCTCTTTAAAATAAATAACATCAAACCATTTAATTAAAAAAAGAAAAATATTGCATACGAAGGTGCATAGCCGAACAATAGCCACATTTTCTTAGGCTAGATATGAATGGATTTAGTCGTAAATCTATGCATGATGTGTACATTGCTTCATGTGCCTTCCTTCTTACCCCGACACTCTGGACTCATCCGACCATGCAAGCTTTTTCCATTGATCCAAAGTCCAATCTTTATGCTCCCCAGCTAACGGAAGCCGTTTCTTTAAATTAGCCTGACTAAAAAAAATGGTTTTCTTATGTCCACACAGCTGCTTAGTCCCAATCGTGTGAGTTCTCTTTGCATTGTGCATAGCTGTTAATTCGACTGTTGATTCTTTTATGATGCAGCTTCACCAAGTGTTGAATGAATTATGGCACTTTAATTTATGGAATAGGATGGCAAGTTTCGGTTATTTTTGTTATGTGTATAGCATTTACAGATGCACATTTGCAAAAAGAATCATTAAAATGTTTTGCTTTCTGCATGCAAGCTATAAACAAATGTCCCAGTTGACGAAAGATTTAGTGCACACATATTATGGTTAATATTATTTTCTGCCATAGAAGTAAGTAATAACCACCACTACTCTGCCTCTACTTTTTGTTTTGTAATCTTCATCCCATTTCCATCCTCCTGTTTATTTGCAATTCATGAAATATGAATGAGATTTGTTGGGAAACTGCTTTTTCTCATTACAGTATTTGTATTTTCCAGAAGTTGACAATGTTTTAAATTAAAATCAGAAATTTCCCCAAACAAGTTTGAATTTTTCCCACTGCTGGTGCTCATGTTGAAATGTGCTTAAATTTTATGAAACACTTGGACGAAAACCTGCTCACACAGCTCACTTGCACAACTTGCACAGCTGAGCCTTAACACAGAGCTGCAGCAGCCGAACTGAGCTTTAATGTGACTAATTCTCACTGTGAAGAGGTGCCGAATGGGTTTTTCTCACTGAAAGTGGGTCATGGGATTGTCAGCACTGCAGCAACGAGCTAAACTCTTTTATAAGCTTTTGCACTGTGAGCTTAAAAAAATGCTAGGCTTGGATTTGCACAAATGAGGTTAGATATCAAATTTCCACAACAAGAAATAAGAGTTGTTAGCCGCTCATTTGAACAGATGTAAGACGAAAAGGGAAAATAATGTGACAGTATATGTGTAAGGGTAAAGGGAGAGAGAGAGAAGAAAGGAGGAGAGGTGTTTGTGGGTCAGTATGTGTGGCCAGTGTGTGTTTGCTCATGTGTCTCCACTTTCATATGATAGGATGTATGGGTCACTAGAGGTTAACCCATCTGGTATGCATCAGCATTGCACACACTAGTGCTGTTGTACTGGCTGGTGAGACTGCAGTAATCACCTTTACACCAATTCCCTATAAAGCACCTTGAAGTTTTGTTTGCACATATGTAATCCTCAGCATGCAAACGCACCATGCTGGGCCCAGCACGACTCCACTGAAGCTGCTGAGAAAAAACGCCACAAGCTTCTAACTTGGTTGATCTGATTTATATATAAGAGTTCATTAGGAATATGTTTTCAACTTTTTGAATTTAGGATCTTAAGTGTGAAGTTTAAAAATTGGGGGCTCTGAATATTTCTCAATGCTCTTTTATTCTAATCATATTGTTAAAAGAAGGGTAACACATTAGAAGTTATGCAACTTATGCAATGTCACAACATTTATTTCACATAAAATATTTCTTTAAGATCTTGTATTGATGATGGGTCGGACTGCAGCGTAAAGTCTTCTTCAGCACATCCCTAAAATTTTCCATGTGGTTAAAGTCCGAAATGTGTAAAAACCACTCTTCCACGATTTGAGCACAATGAATCCTGGCGTCAACATCATCTTGGAATTTGCCATTATATTCGTGCCATCATGGAAGAAAAAATACATTGATGAATAAAACCTTGCTGGACAACCCCAGAAGCAACTGCTGAAGCAACCAGAGATCAGAACACTGTCGAACAGGCTTGTATGGTAGGCACTAGGCATGATGGGTGCGTAACTTCATCCACTTCTCTTCTTACCCTGATGAACCCATAACTCTGGAACAGGGTAAACCTGGACTCATCACACCACATGAGCTTTTTCTAATGCTCCACAGTCCATTCTTTGTGCTCCAGAAAAAAAGTTTGGTGTACTTGATGGTTCCTCACTATACTTCCAAGTTTTAATAATGCGTTAGACAGTTCTTCAATTTTATTAGTTTCAGCCATCTCTTTACTTATTTTCTTTTCTGATGCAGGCCAATAATTTGACCCTTCTAAAACAGAGTAACATCTTACAGAGTAACACAACCACAGGACATGTCTTTTGAAATGAGAAGCCACTCAGTGCATTAGATAGGGTTAAATAAAGTTTAAAAAGTTGCCAGCTGAACAGCACTTGTGCTGACTGAAAGTATATGTCTGCATAAGAAGAATAACCCGTATAAACCTTAACTTTATTGACTTAACTATAATCATATACAGCTTGGGAAAATTTATTAATTACTGCAATAATTATCCAATGGAAGGCTCTTACTTATTTGCTTAGTTAAATCCATTCTTTTTTGGTCAGACAGTGTATACAGTGGTGTGAAAAAGTGTTTCCCCCCTTACTAATTTCTTATTTTTTTGCATGTTTATCACACTTTAATGTTTCCGATCATCCAAAAAAATTAAATATTAGTCAAGGATAACACAAATAAACACAACATGCAGTTTTTAAATGAAGGTTTTAATAATTATTATGGGAAGACAAAATCCAAAACTAAATAGGCCTGTGTGAAAAAGTGTTTGCTCCCGTGTTAAAACATAACTGCATGATGTGTTTACTTGTGTTATCTTGGACTAAAATTCCAAATTGATTT
>JAOTRS010000026.1:7235605-7246550 GCA_028565755.1 Dinotopterus cunningtoni
AATAATAATAACAGTAAGTTTGTGTCTGGGCTGGATTTAACCTTGGGTTCTTATAAGGCAGGCATTCTTATTAAGGTAAATGTTTGAAGAGTTTAACAGCAGTAATTTAAAGGTAAAATGGCAGATGGTGTTTGAGAAATTGCATATTCGAAGTCAGGATTTGCATTTGCAGATATTCACAATCTTAAAGTACTGCATCAATGTTTATGATAGCAATATTTTGCATTCAATTTTAGTTTTTTTTTATTTAAAAATTGCTTGCCTAGTTACGTGTTGACAACATTTCAACATTATACCTACAGTATGTGTGAAAGTACACCAGTCCAGTCCAGTACTGCGTACAGCTAATAAAGAACACTGTGGATCATTTAGTAATTGCTTCATTCTGAAGTCATTCTGGGTTGCCTCTGACCCATCCATGTTGGGTGTCCATCCATCATTACTGCTAGTTAATGTGAGCATGAGATTCTGCACATGGACAGGCTCATGACTCACCTTACCATTTTATTCAAGCCTAACTTGAGCTACAAGGCTAATTAGCTTCTAACACAAGGCTAAATCCCTCTCTAAGCTCTAATCAAGGAGACTACTTGGTGTTTGAAACAAAGGGGTTCTGCATCCTACATCGCACGCTAGCTTTCCATTTGACATTCAATCACAGAACAGTACTTGTCTACTATACCTGTCAACAATAGTAATTTGCATGTGCAAGATATACTACTATAAGTTTAAAGTTTTGACACACTAAAGTAAAATATAGATTTTTCAGTCGACAAATACATTTTAAAGTCTAAAAAGTCTTTTTGGCAACTACAATGCAAAAATTGTAGGTAATGCTTACTGAATAATTTTATATTTTATATGTAATTATAATTATATGTTTGCTTTTTTAATTATTAAATATAACATTTGAATCAAATTATTTTTCCTAAAGAAATGCATTTCATTTAGACAGCAAATTTAAGAATAAAAATATATAAAACTTTATATATACAGATATGTCTAAACATATGGTGGTGTCGATTTGGCATAGTGTGCCACAACAAAATATACAGTAAGAAAAATGCACAAATCTACAATTCCAGTGCAGTGACACGAGACCAGTAATAAACAGTATAAGGGCCATTCAAGTCAGACTTTTGATTGTGCAGAATAACAGTAAAAACTCCATTTATTATTATAATTATTATTTATTATTTATTTTTCTATATAATCACCAGCTATAGTACACTACTGCACTTAACCCAGCATTTCACTAGTGCTTGGATACCATCAAGATGAAAGGTTTTCACAGTACTGTATGCCAGAGCCATGATCGGACTTCCTGCCTCATGTCTGAAATGCTGGCCTTTAGGGAACTAATCATGTGGATATCGCTTTAAGCAAGGTCAGGACTATACGGGGGATGTGGCAATAACTTACATTTGAATTCCTGTAATCTGCGAGTGGTATTCCTAAATGATTGTAAGTACAGGCAAGCCACCTTAGCCAGGATCGACATTTACAGATGTACAGCTCTCTTTAAAACATTTGCATCATTCAGACATTTTATTGAGTCTCATTATCACACTGTGCTTGAAGTCAATCGGTTTTACACCTTCATCACAAGTCCCAGTTTTACTTGAACACCCCTCATACAAAAATTGCTGCAGAGTTTCAAGTGAGTTGAAAATTTTCATTGCAGTCATTGTTAATGAGATTATTTTAGTCTTTTTTTTGTTGGTCAGATATAAAGAAATAGCTCTTCTCAAGTAAGAGTAGCACTTACGAGACATGTCATCATTGTCCTGCTCTGCTCATCTGCTTCCTGCATTCAATGGGAACATAATTATAAGTGGTACTTGCACTCCACCAGTCACAGATTTCGTTTGCACATTTCTGCAAAATGTTCCTGCATACTTGCCAAACACGGCTGTGACTTGCCCAGGTGCTTCTCAGTCGGCTAATGGACGCATGCCATTTGCATGTTCAATTTGCATTGTTTGTGTGTCTTGACAACTGAGTAAGACAAGGCTCCTGGTGGTTTTATAAAGATTCATTATTTCTTTTGGAATTTAGCCAGCCGCCTGCTCATGTTATTATTGAATAGAATTATCACAGGTTAACCGCATTAGAATCCCCATTATTCAAATTAATGTTGATTCAATTGTTTGTTGTTCGGTTGATCTTAAAGTTTAGTCTTATTAATGAATCTTTTTATTTATGCCTTATAAGTCTGAAATTGAAAAATGTCCCACTGAAAAATTAATTGTTGTTGAGAAAACATCTTGACAAATCCATCCAATTTTTTTTTTAGATTTCAAAATGGTGAATTAGTGTTAGTGTTGTGTTACAACTGCAGTGTAGTCACCCATTTGACCATGGTCTGGATGCAGCTTCAGCAAAGCAAGTTGAACTGAGCACTTGACTTTAACAAATTGTTATAGGCAATATAGTGTAATCAGGTTTCAGTGGGATGTTCAGATACGTCGTGTCAGATTATGACTGCACATGCTTTATTGGACGGAAGTTCTCAGTGTTATATCATAAATGTTGAGCCAGAAGTTATAATAAAAGTAAATGGCATCAGTGAGTTCAAAGAATTGACAGAGAAAGTGACTCCTTGTGTAGGTTTAACATGGCATCAGCACTGTACACTATACAGTGTCACATAATACAGTATGTGCGCATGGTAAGAAAGGAATGTTTCACATAGACACAAATCAGCATAAAAAAGTATTAAAGAACAAAAAAGCAGACTTTTAGATAAATGAAGGAATATCACACAGAAAGGAGTGCTTTGTGCTAAATATCAGCATAGCTGTGATTCGGTCATTAACTAGAAAAGTCTATATTCTGTTTATTGATTGTGGAAAATCCACAGGCAAGAATGAGTAACTTTACAGTACACTGCAATACATTACACACACCCACTCACAGACTTTATGACATGTGCCTAAGGATCAGCATGGGTTTGTCCTAAACCTATAAAATTAACTATATGAAATAAATCCCTGTGCAGTGTTCATCATCTCTGAATTCCCTTTACTTACTGCACTCCTCATTCTCTAAATCCGCTGGTAATTGTCTATCACATTCCCAACTGTGCCATTAATCTCCTCAGGAATTTTATAACCAGCAGCTCCTACATTTCAGCTATCAAATCTTTTTTTTGTTCGTTTTCATTATTGTTCCTGGCTGTTGATTCACCATGTGTTTTAAATCAACCCACCTGGTGATAATTTGGGAACTGTACTAGGTCTTGTCACAGACTATTTCTCCACCTTAGACTCTGTTATTAGACAGGCTTTTGTTCGCACTTAACCCCTTTCCAGTGAACTGCTTTTGAATTTCAAAGTGAAAAAGTGTGGACTTCCTTCCCCCTCTTTCCTCATTGTTTTTTTTTTCCTCTCGTTCTGTTAGTACTACGCTCACTCACTCATGACACACAGGAAGAACAACTTTGTCAGCACATCCACACCTCTGCATCTGCACCAGCTGTCACCTGTAGTTAAAGGCGTTCATGAAGACAGACACATACACTGGCAGAGACAAAAGATATTTGAACAAGAAAAAGAAAGTGGGTCGAAAACCGTTCATGAAAAGCTTTTCTTTTTTTTTTTTTTAATGTGTGAAGTCTGTAGAGAAACGGGGCGAGTTAATTGCACTCAGACATCCACTGTCTATTTTGGCGCCAAAAAAATATGTCATTAATGGATGTCTGTTATTTAAATCAGCACCTTCCTCCCACATTAGTATAATCTGTAAGAAGGAGGCATGCGTATTTGCAAATCTGAGAAGAACCTCTTGGGCTTCCAAAGTGTTGGGGGAAGTGTTTCATCAGTTTGTGAGATTGGGGTATAGCAGCTGCTGGGGAGTTTTTTTTTTTTTTTTTTTTTGCCACCTCAGGGGTGTGAGTGTAGAGATGGGAGTGTTTTGGGTTGGTAGGAGGGGCGATTTATTCTCCCTGATTACCACATGCTTCAATCAAACACACTACCCCCAACCTCCACCATGAACTTATACCCCTATACACCCCTTACTGTAACACCCTGCAAAGCAAACAACCATGTAAAAGCATGTCCATCCATCCATTAGCTGTGTATGTAACACTTACATTGGTGTACATGTGTATGTGAGTGTGTGTGTGTAAGAGAGAGAGAGAGAGAGAGAGAAATGCAGACTAAGAAACTGTCACGGATGGTTTGGGTTGCTCGCTGGACAGGTGGGGTCTCTCTAGGGACCCCCTCCCGTCATTAAAAGCAATGAAGGGGAACCTAAACATACAAGTATCCCTAAACCCCCATTTGTGCTGAAACAAACCCCACAGCCCCAGCTGTGCAGCAAGATGCAACAGGACAGATTAGAGGGAGAGCTGGATAGAAGATCCTTAAAAAAGCAGTTTCTTATTATGTAATTGACCCCCAGAGCTCTACTGCCCTGCCTGAGGCTCTTATGTTAAGCTTGGGCTGCTGCACAGATGCCTACTGATCAGCTGTCATCAATGGTTCTTTTACTGGTTAATATTGGATGTGTTACTGGCTCAAACTATCGTTCTTGGTTTTAGAGGAATTATGAAAGATATGAGAAAATGTCAGATATGCCAAAACTATGAGCTGAATTCAATTCGATTTAGTGCAATTCAGGTGCATTCATGTATCACTTGCAACAATAGATATAATCAAAGCTCTTCAGATTTAGGGAAGTAATGTGTAAGCCAGAAAAAACTTTCTGCAAGCAGCAGTGCTATATTTAAAGATTTTTCTTTTTTAATCTAACGTCAACTCTAATTTTTTAGTAAAGTTGTGTGCAAATGTTCACATAAGCCAAACCAAAGCTAAACTTTTTTTCGAAATTTGGTTTTCTTTGTATTGTATATTTAGCTACAGTATCATTAGTGTCCATAAGAGTCAGTAACGAGTCCATAGTTAATCATCAGTTTGAGTAAAACGATCAGCGATGATCTGTTTGTACTGTGCAGTTTATAATCGGGTAAACAGCCCAGTACAGTGCTTCTTGCTCTGTACTTGCTCTTCCACTCACTATTGCTACAACCAGAGTACATTACACATACATACATCAACTAGGATAACTCGTATAATCATCTCTTACAGAATATATTAACACTACACACATGACAATGCTGTAATAGCCGAAGCACTTTGTTATTGGGGGCTAACTAGTACTTACCATTGTACGCATGCTCATCACAACAGATTTAGCTTTTTTTCCCAGGAAAAAAGGGTAACAGGTAACCTTGAGAAAGATTTTGGCATTTTGAAAGTGTTACACATTCTTATTATAATAGTAAAGTAGTGATAGTGATAGATGATAGTATAGTATTATTATTATTATTATTATTATTATAGGTTTTTGATTGAACAATCAGAGTAATGTTTCTTACACATTTACCCATTATATTAATTTACTATTCTCAGAAACACAAACAGTTGTTGCCCTCAGTCTGCTGTAAACGCATTACAATATGATAATAAACTAATGTCCTATTTGCTATTTGTTATTATAATTAGTTATTTTAATTAGACAGTTTGACATCTGTAGCATATTTGGCTGTTTAAAAAGTGTTGAAATTTCAATTAGAGCAGCAAAGCTATTTAGTGTTCAAGATTTCACAGATGTTCCTTTATTATCGCATGCAACAAAATCGCTGTATGATGAGATATTCAGGCAAAGAGCAAAGGACTATGTTTCTCACTTTCTCTCTCAAATAATGCATCCCCCTTGTTATACGTCCTAACTGTGTCCCTAAGGCTATACTTCATAATTTTAATCATGAGAGGTGTTTTTGTACCTAAAATATTAGCACTATTGGTGACATTGTGACAAACATGAGCATGGTAACTATATTAGTTGTATAAGTATTTTGGATTGCCACACCCAATATTACCCGGCCATTGCATGCAGTGCCAGTCCCATGCCGGGTTAGAAAAATATGAGGGTTGCGTCAGGGAGGGCATCCGGTGTAAAAACTGTGCCAAGTTGTGTTTGGATAATCGTGGTGTCATGGTGTGACCCCTGGATGAAAACAGACGAAAGAAAGTTTTTTTTAACCTAAGGATTGCTTTTAGCCTATTGATGGCTTCCTTCACTTGCACCAACATCTTCTTGGACTACTTGGAGAGTTTCCATAAAGAGCTAGCAAATGCATATTCCTAATTGTTAATGTAAATGTTATTCCTAAAAGTTAAAGCAATATTTTTAAGCCGCTTGAATTAAAGCTGAAAATCTACACCTCAATCACATCTTGATTGATTCATTTCAAATGTATTGTGGTTGTGTAAGGAGGCACAATCATGCAAACAGCATCACTGGACACTAGACACATAAGAAAAGGAAAGAGAGAGAGTAATTTTATGATTGTAAATTGTAAGTTTATGTTCATTGGGGGAATTAAGTCAATTCCATTTGCGAAAACAAGTTTTGATTTTGTTAGCATTCCAACACTTTAGCACAGAGTTACCCTTCAGGCTTGTTTTTTTTGCTATTAATCTTAATACATATAATTTATTGACTAAGAGTAATAATTTGATGGGATCCTGCTGGTTAAACCCGGCCATAAAAGATTTCTTTCATCATGTGTTCGAGTTTTTAGATCATAATTTGTAAGAAAGTGTAGAAAGTTTTTTACATTAGGTGTTAAATAAATGCACCACATCCGTATCTATTCAAAACAACCCCTTTGTGTCCCTTAAAAGAAAACTGATAACCAGGAGCCCTAATCTGCTCTGCTAAAGACTTTTCATTTTGTGATCAGCTACATGCGGTTCAATGGTAGGCCCTTGCTATGCATAAATATTCATCAGTAAATTTTCCGACTGCGTTACACGAGTATTGAGCTGCGCTCCTGTGGGAGTAGCTTTAGTGCACTGCCTTTCTCCAGCTGGTTCCTAACAGAAGGCAGAGGCTCAGTGCTGAAGTTCATCTGCTGTTGCCCAGATGGGCCTCCTTTTCGCAAGATGACCAGTCACTGGCCGTCTCCATTTTACCATGTAATTATTATGCTCTGTCAGGCTCTGTAATCCAGCTTTAGTGGTGAGCTCTATTAAATATATTCCATGAAAAGAGAGAAGGAAAGAAAGCAAGTGAGAGTCTTGAGAAGGATTAAGGGAATAATGAAGAAGTTATCAGTTTAAAACCCTGCATGCTTGAACCCTTATCATTTCACACATTCATTAAGGAAGGTGTTATTTAATTCATGACCTTTTTGTGCAGCTCTGATAGATGATAATGTCTGACATGTCCAGCTTTCAGTGTATTTTTAGTTATAATAAGAATTGGGATCAGACATCTGTTAGGTTGCCAGACTCTTTAAATAGCAGATTCATGGCTAAATGATCTTCATTAAAGCTCACACAATTCAACATTATAGCACACTGTTTATTATATATTATTCTCCATGGCTTAATAAGTTAGGCACAAACATACATTTAATTTAATTTATTATTATTATTATTATTATTATTATTATTATTATTTAGTTTTTTTTTTGGATAATACAGTGTCATATGTTTTCTTTTCCTAGGCACTGTGGCTACATCAAAGCGAAGCAAGACCCCAAGGAGGAGAAAATGCAGTTTCAGCATGGCCGCAGTAAGAGACACTTTGGTTCCAGAACAATATTTTAGCTGTAGACAGGAAGTTACAATGCTGTTAATTACCAGAGATCAACTTTATGTCTTTTAACTTTTTATAGTTTGTTACAGCATAAAATTCTAAGGCTACCTTTATGCCACATTACATGTCACATTGTTTTTGTTCGGTTTGGATTTGCATGTCATGACGGTTCACGTTCATAATTACAAGTGACTTTTATCTGACCTTAATGTGTATGTGTCTGTCCTCTTAAATAGCACGCAGGCACACATTGCTACACCTTTGATCATGCCATCTGGGTTAAAACATGTCACGATTTTGTGACATTCATTCATTTATTTCTAACAATAGATGTAATTTTAGCAAAAAATATGCTTGGGATTTTGCTTTGGAGGATGGCAAACAGTTAGAAGAAAGAAAGCCAGACACCACACTTTAGCTGTTTTAGCAGCTGTTGCTAGCACTGCTACAGTATGAAATCCTATCATTGCTGGTGCTGACTGATGTCAGCGAGTGCTCCATGCAAGCACAGATGAAAAAAAAAAAGATGCAAGAGTTCTGATCTGCCAGTTCTCATTAAAGTTGCATGAGCACATATCAGATATATATAAGATCTAGCACCACATATGAAAGTGACTTAGGTTCGATCTGAAAAACAGATCTGTGCATTCAGACAGCTCTAAAAAAATTACATTTGTCTATTACATTAGAGTAAAAAAAATCTGAATTGAGTCACTTCAGACTGGTAATGTGAACGTGGCCTAAATCACAGAAAACATACAGTTGTCTACAGTTGTCTGTAGTTAGTCAGAAAAAGCAGTCTGTAATTTGGGTCTGTTGTTTAGTAAGTGGACAGAGAGAAAGCATGGTTCTTCAGCACAAGTCACGCATTTATCAGTAAGTGAAGGCTTTGTGTGCTGAGACTCCCTCTGTTGCATTTGCTGATAAATCACTCCAGTTGCCTAATGTGTGTTTTCTCTAATGACACTTTTCCTGCCTGCCAAAGACAATGCTTAATGAGGTTGCAAATGTTGCATGTTGCTCTTTTAGGGAAATGGATGGTTTGCTAATGAACTAAGCAAACGGGATACAAAAAAACATTAGAGTAAACTTGTTGCCTTTCCTCATGGTTTTCAGTCCCAACTCCTGGAAGCAGAACATACATTCATCCGCATACATACGAAGACCCGAATCAGGCAGTTCGTGACTTTGCCAAAGAAATTGATGTCTCGAATATCCGCATAGAACGAGTGATTGGAGCTGGTAAGGTTAAGTCTTTGAACTTACATACTGTAGCTACAACTACATAGGCTAAGAAGGATGAAAGAATGGAAATCAAGCTGTATGTCCCTCTGTTCTTATCCAGGTGAGTTTGGCGAGGTGTGCAGCGGCCGTCTGCGTCTGCCCAGTAAAAGGGAGATCCACGTGGCCATCAAGAGTCTGAAAGCAGGCTACACAGAGCAACAGAGACGGGATTTCCTCAGTGAGGCAAGCATCATGGGCCAATTTGACCACCCCAACATTATCAGACTGGAAGGGGTTGTGACCCGATGTGAGTTGCAGTTCTATATACATATTCACATACACAATGGGGAAAAAGGGATGACATTGTAATGTGCTCTTAAAAAATTGCATTAAATTAGACATTTTTAGACAGCTTACAAAAATATGACATATCATATCAAGTATGGTAAGTCATACATTTAGCATTTTTTGAATTTTGAATTTCGGCAAAACTCAAAAAGTGGGTAAATATTGTATCTTCTTGATCATTGAACAGAATTGAGAAAGTTTTAATTCTAAGCAAGGTTTTATAGAACTTTAATGAACAATATCTCAGCTGGTTACTCCAGTTTTTTGGAACTTTCCCCATAAACAAACTTGCAATGGCCATATCTCAGTAACCGGATATGATACAAAAACAAACCTGGTATAAAAAAAATTGAGTCAAGGTCAAGGTTTGCTGCCACTAACGGTGAAAAAAAGCTAAGCTCTAGACCTTACAGTTGTGAATGTGTACACACCAGTGTTGTGCGTTTTATCACCAACTCACAGGTGATATTTTATGGGGCTCAGATGAATAAGCTTGTCTCTGGACAATGCGATTGACAGAAGAAAAAATGTTGATGCTGTGCGTCCTGTGCTAATTTGCATTTCAATAGAGCTTATTTGAAAATTTGTGCTAACAAACAGCACACATACTGGCCCCAAATTAGGGGCTATTAGTCAGAAGATAATGACAGCCATGGGGATGATGTTACTACTGATCTCTGTCCTACATTGATCAGTTCACTGAGAGCAATTTACCCATGTTATGTACTCGAGGCTCCAAAGGGGTGTCTTGTGGAAGCAAAACAAGGAATGGGATTGGCAGAAAATGAATATTTAACCAGTCTAACAGATTAGCAAAACCAAAATCTAATTATAACAACGCCTAATGAAATTTGTGGCCCTTAGTCTCTATTTGTCCAAACATTTTAACATATTAACGTATTGATGTTGAGCTACCAATGTTTTCCCGCAATGCTTTATTTACTTCTCTAGCAAAGCATGTAGCATGTGGCTTAGCAAGCAAGAGTAAAAGAGGAGAGAGAAAAAAAAAACATCATAAAAACCAGAGAATTTGATTGACCAATGATTCAGTGGTGCACAATGGAGCACAGTAATAGACAATAAGCCATATTGCATTTATATCACATATAAAATGGTTGGGTTCTTAATTCAGAGTACTGATTTTTATAACAGTCCAGCTTTGACAGCAATTCTAGCTGTAACATAAGGATACATACAATGGTGGCCAAAATGATTAAGACAACATATGCCATGTATTGTATGGTTCTCCCTGTGCACAAAACAGTTTTCACTAATAAGTAGATCTGATTAAAGTATTGTGTTAAGTAACTAAAAAACTAGTGAAAAATGTGCTATGTGTCAGTGCTATACGGCTTCTATTCAGTAATTTCCTTAAAAATGTAAAACCCAATAGAAAACTGTTGGGCAATGGTGAAGAAGGCAGTTGCTTCTTCAAGAAAAAACTTCTTCGTCTTCTCCATATGAACTTCAACAAGCAATCAATCAGTCTTCGTTTTAAATTAAAGAATGTTTAATTTTAAGAATGTCATTAAAGTATTAAATTTAACTTTTGTACCAAAACTTGTGGCAACTACTGAAGATCTGTATTAACGTGCTTGCTTTGATACATAATTTTTAAATACATTGTCTTCTTTACAAAACATGCTATAGACACACTACTGTACATATAACAAACCTAACCCTAACCCTACAAATAACACATAGCCAAATGTAAGTACATGCAGATAGTGAGTCTGTAAAAAATATTTTGCTGATAGTG
>JAOTRS010000026.1:7272288-7284633 GCA_028565755.1 Dinotopterus cunningtoni
AATAAATGTTAATGGAGTCTCCCAACAGTGATCTAAAAATTGCTTTTGAGTTCATTCTGCCATATCTTATTCTTTTAATTAAAGTAACAAGGCTAATGAAAATCAATGTTATGTTAACTATTCAAACCAAGGAGAATCGGGAGACGTTAAGTGTGGATGTCTGGGAAAATTGGCTGAGAATGTTTATTATCTGGTTTGTGCACATCTCCAAAATAGCTCAATAATCATGCACTCATCTCCCTTTGAACACAGCATGATTGTTCACACCTGCATCTTTCAGCAGCCATTGATTCCCATAGTCCAACATAAACTGTGTCTGCATTTTGTTCCAGCACTGGGGCCAAGCCAGGTCTCCGAAACCATCTGCTGATTGCTGCAATTTGGTGATTAGGATGTAATTGGACATATACTCGACACATCTGTTTAGGTGAACACCTTCCTGGAAACACGTATGGAGAATATTTCCAAATGCCTTAAGGACTGCATTTGCAGAGATTTGATATGTTACTGTAATGAATTCTCCACACATCAGTAATAAAATGAGCAATAAAAAAACAACACTAAGGCCACAATTTATTTTCACAGAAAACATCCACATTTCCATCTGTTTGAAATGTTTTCAAGTGTTCTGTAGACTAAAGTCCTATTTGAACCTGGAGCACTGCACGTAGCATCACCTCACATAACACATCAATACCTACTTTAGTTCCATGAAAATCATTTCAGCTCCTACTGACCTTGTTTGCATCATATTATCTGATTTCAGCTTGAGTCTGAAGCTGCCTTTGTTTTACACTCTACGTGACAGTTATGCATCTGCAAGTTCTGTTGGCTGTATGATTGTGTCATGTTGAACATGGACAATTACTCACAATCAGAGGGCACTGGCCAGGATCGCAGTGTTTCCTGCCACCCCTTTGTCCCTCCCCTTCAGTGAAGGTTTATGATGATTTCATCTCCAACCCCCTACATCCTGCTGGGATGGGGATATTGTGTTTTTTTTCCCCTTGGTTGTGAAGCTCTCTATAAGTTGTATTGTTGCTGTTATATAATCTAGTCTTTTGTTATTCCAGTTTTTGGTTCTTTTACAGTAATAAAAAAAATTATTCTTTATCATTAAAATGACTGCACTTGCCTTCAAATTCATTAATGTCATCACAAATTATTTGTCTAGCATTTGTATGGTTTGTTCTTTGTCTAAAGTACTGTTTCATACTTATTGACCTTTTGCAGGCACATAACTACCATAATCTCAGAAGTACCATTAAATGACAGTAGGCTACTATGTATTTTTTGATCATATTTGATTATATTGAAAGTGTATTTTAAATCCAAAAATACGACAGAAAGGTTTCCTGATGATTACCTGATTACCTAACCGATGCTTCATCACACAGATAAAAGACTAACTTAGCCATTGATAGCTTCTGTTCTTAGCATATGCAGGATGTTGTGATGAAATTTGCAACTTATTTACAAATGAAACAAGGAAATAGATAAAGAAGATAATAAGGATATTTATTTGTGGCAGTTTGATTTATTACCTCAGACAGTATACAAAAAATGTGATTCCTCCTGGATTTAATGATGCTTGCTAGAACTAGCAATTCATCTGTTGCAAAGGAGACAATGCTGTGAAATATGCTGCACTTTACACTTCATAAAATAATGTGCAGGTAACATTAAATAATACTGACATTTTAAGCTATATACTTAATAGCTAACTAACTGTTCTGGGTTGAATCTAAAATAACATAAATGGAAAACTACACCATGTACACAATGCAGTGCCCTTAGAAGCTAGTTACATTTTTAGCTTGTGTTACTTAGAAAACACAACCCAGGTGGTTCTGAGGCAATTTGGAATAACTTAGAAGCAGTTTCTTAACAAAGTGTTATCTGGACTGTTTTTTAAATAAAAAGCCAAATCCAAATGCTGAAAATAACATTTGTCTGTTATGAACAAATACAATTACAGTCCACTTTACAGTCTGCTTTACAGAAGCACCTGTATAGTTCTTCTTTAAAACAGTTATCCAATCAGCCAATCATGTGGCAGCAGCAAAATTTCTAAAATCATAGAGATACAAGTCAGAAGGTTTAATTGTTTTGTTTTTTTACCTCAAACATCAAAAAGGGGAAAGTTTCTCAATCTTAGCTTTGTGTAATTATTATTATTATTATTATTATTATTATTATTATTATTGTTGTTGTTGTTGTTATTATTATTATTATTATTGACGACAACAACAACAACAACAATATTATTATTATTATTATTATTATTAGACCTTCGGCTGCTCCAATCGAGGGGTCATCACAGTGAATATGATCCGCATGCAACTTGGCACATGTTTTACATTGGATGCCCTACCTGACACAACCCATTTTTATCTGGGCTTAAGATCAGCACTGCATCCAGTAGCTAAGGTTTGGGTACTGGGTGGGAACTAAACTTGGGCCTTTAGCATGGCAGGTGAGAAACCTAGCACCAAACATGATCATCATTAATAGTAATATTTATGATTTTTTTAATATATATATTTCATATTTCAGTGCCTTAAACTCACATGTGCAGTGACAATAAAGTATCTAATCTAATCTAATCTAATCTAACCTAACCTAGCCTAATCTAATTTGTTTGGTTATTTATTTAATTGTTGTAAGAGAGCTAAAAATAACATTTAAATTAAATTATTGACCACAAGTCTGTCCTCTTGTTAACCATGAAGTATGAGTATCTACAGTACAGTAAAACCAGGTCAACATTAGCAGTGTCATGGCAAAAAGCACTTAGTAATGCTACTAGAACTAAAACACACATATGGAATTGGTTCCGAAAACACAAGAAAACAAGAACATTTTAATTTTAAAAAGCAACCATGGATATTTAGTAACATTTAAACATTTAATATAATAATTCAGTCAGTGTTTTTTTAGTGTAATAAAAACGTGTGCGGTTGAGGATATGGAGCATATCAAAATTAATGGTCAAACTAACAAAACAAAGTGGCCTCAGTCAGTTAACCTTAAAATAACAAATAAGAAAATGATGTCTTACTAACTGTTAATGATCTTTTATGCACATGATTCAACTTGTTTAAACTTTGACCTCAACTAAATTAGATAACAGCTAAGGTCATCTAATTGGTAAAAAAAAAAATAAAAAATCTAACTCAGGTTGGAAATTAAATGGGGAATATAAAATGTGATTCTAATACTTAATAATAATCATTGCTTTAATATTTTACACTAGTCTCTATTCAAGTGATTTTAATATCAGTTTATGGAAGCTGAAATCTTAGAAGGAGATTAAAAAGTCCCCTGATGTGTAAAAAAAAAAAAACCCTGACTCTTAGAAAGAATGGATCAATAGAAGGTGGAAATTGGATTTGACTATGAGTGACGATTCCTTCTATGGGTGGTTATAAAAGGCTGTGGAGGATGGAGAAGCTCTCACCTCTGAAGCTGAATGTTCTTGTATTCATCAATTTTGGGCCGGGAAGAAATTTTCATTAACTTTACATTAACCTTCATTTCATTAATTTTCATTAGCAAGGATGGAAATTAGACCAGGCGTGCTTTTTAAGCATGAGGTCTAACACACTGAAACCAATGATCCATCTTCTTTTACTGTGTATTTGCCATGCTTGTTTGAGAGAGGAAGCAGCAACCTTTAAGAATCAATCTCCATTCCATCTAATGTCACTCTGCGGTCCCCCCACCCCAACACACACACACACACACACACACACACGCACACACACACATACACACATACACATGCACACACACACAAATACCCACCAAGGAAGCTTTGCTCCAGCATATTTAACGACTGCTGGTAAATACAACAATAATTCAATGTCAAAGGCAAAGATTTATCATAATTTGTACCTTGCTTGCGGGAGAATATATTATTCTGTCTAAATGCAAAACAAAGAGGCAGCAACAAATGACCACTTGTGAAGCATGGCATATATGGGAGAGCATTTTTGAAAAACACGAGATCAGCTTTTTCTTTTTACAGCATTTTTTTTTTTTATAATATTCACAACAATAAAGACAATCCCTTTCAATGATATTAACACAACACTGACTGATAAGGCAGACAATAAAAGATAAAGCTGTTTTCTGGGGAGTCAATGTACTCTTTCTGCCCATGTTTTTTTTTAAAGATCAAATAATAAATCTTGTCCTCTTGATTTTTATAAATTCCTAAGCACAAAAAAAGCCTCAGCCAAGCTGTGATATACCTCCTATCATCTCGCTGAAAATATTACTATAATGTAAGTGATTGAGGTGACTAGGAAGTCTGGAAAAAATATAATGCATTAAGCTAGTTTTTTTATGCCACTACATGACGCATTAATGAAATACAGCAGGGTCAATACCACTCAAAAGCTGCTTTCACGTTGCAGAGAAATTAATAGATCAAGTAAGCACTCAGAATCAAAGCTTATGAATTACAGTTCAAATCACATACCAGTGGACTTTAGTGCCCCCCCCCCCACTGGACCTACTCTGGGGATTTCTGGGGACAGCATTGAATTCCAGAAACGTTATTAAAGTCAACAGGCTAATGAAAACATGTCAAAGGGTTAGCATGGATCATGTTTGATAAGCAATATAGTGGAAGATGCTTAGGTGGCTGTATTGAGGGCTGGCAGAAATCGCAAGAGATATGATGAAAATAAGATAAGGAAACAAAGGACAGATTTGTTACTGATTTTACTGGTCAAATTAGCATCAGTGGCCTTGTATATGCAGTAGCACTGACCACATTTCTGTTCAAGGCAAGACAAGTGAAAACAATAATTCAAATAAAATTATGCAATAAATAAAATAAAAAATGACTGAAAAATAAAATAATAAATAGACTTTTTATAGTTACTGTACATGACCTAAACACCTAATACAGTAGTAAGAATTGTTACATGTTAAGTAATAAGTCTAACCAATAATTAATGATAATACTGTCAAATAATATTGTTTTTAAATTTTTAAACAGGAATAAGGATGCATTAATAAATATGGTATAATATTATGTAGGTGGGTTGTTTTTGTTGCAGGTAACATTGCTGCCTTACAGATGTTGGGCAAACGTTTCTGAATTGACAATGATAAAACTTGCCTCTGAATTGTTGTTGAGTCTGAAATTTTAGTGCAACTTTATCCATTTTTTAAAAATAAAATATATGCGGTAAAGTAAAATCCAGAAATGTGAAAAATGTGTAAATATTAAAAACATACCTGGCTTAGTTGGTCTACTAATAAAAACAAGATGCAAATAACAAGATAGAGGATGTATGACTCATATGAGTGATTACATCTACTGTAGATATACACCTAAACACAAATACGGCTGCAGAGTATGCTGCATATCGGTGGACCACAAAAAACAAACTTTTCTCTTGATTTAATTTACGAAAATACCCTTGTGGTGAGAACTGATAAATAAATGAGAAAATGAACAAAAAAACGAATGAAAGATTGAATTATCAGTGCGACTTGTTTCTTCAGGTCAAAACAGCTATGCAGTTTGAGTATTGTAGTGTTTTCCTCCTAATCATTTTATGCCTTTATGTCACCACATCATATTTCATGCAACCACTAATTCAGTTACATTTTCTTCTGCCAGCATTTTGGGAATTTGTTTAAAACTGCAAAATATTTGAAAGAAAACCCAGCTCGTCACTCCTGTGAGACTCCACATGCTCCCACTCCGTTCTGCTCTAAATTGCATCTGTTTCCAGCTACTCTGCCATAAAGCAGTGGGAACCTTATCTTTAAAAATAGAAAGCCTATTCACAAGCTCCACAAGGGCACAGACCTGTGCCGCCCCACGACGCCACATGCAGTCAATCACTAGCAGCCTGCTGAAGGCTCTCTTTATTATGTGCATATCTTTCATATCCCAGGGAGCTTGTTATAGGCCAGGCCCAAGCCCATGTAATGGCATGCGTGACAGGCACCTCGACAGCTTAAAGAGCCTTTACGAAGCGTCCCTGTTTTTATGCACTCCTCCTCGCGCCACTGCAAGACTGACAGTTGACCTTATCAGCACTCTGCAGAGGAAATTTACAGCGGTGACCTTCTGAAGTGTGCATTTAAACATCCCTTTTACTCTGCTGAGGTGGGTATGAGATCGGACTCTTTTGCTTTGGAGATACTGCTGAAAGTAGCATGGTGTCCATCTCACTGGTCTGCTGATAGCACGCTATCTTAATAAAATACAACATCCGAGGCAAGAGTAAATATCAAACCTTTTCATATCCCATTTTGCTACAAGATGTAATGCACGCACAGTGGAAGTTGACATATACTGTATGCAACAAGCGTACATGTGTGCCTTGCACAGTTGAATCAGCCATACAGCTGCATGAATGATGATTAAAGAGTACACTACATCAGAGGCAAAAAGAAATTACTAAATGCCAATCTTGTACAATGCCAAGCCTTGTGCAATTTACCTTGACACCAAGCTCAAAAAACTCTTCTCATCTGAGATCAGTGGTGAGCAACGGATCTAAAATAAGTGCACTCTTTTTGAAACACTGCTTGGAAAGATGATCCTGACTAAATCAACATCAGATAATTCTGTGTTCTGTGCTGTGTGGGAAAAGCCCAGATTTATTTTCACAGCTGTCTTTTTATTTAGTTAGCTGGAGGAGACTTAGCTGTAGGATTAGACATTAGCTTTAGCATTACAAAGTTGTCTATGCTCCAGAGAGCAGCACTGATATCTGAGGAGGAAGTCATTCATTCATTCATTCACCTTCAGTAACCAGTTCATTCTGCACCATGGACAGTGGACATGAGTTAAGATTACAATTTGCTAATCTAATTAGCCTAGTCAGTCAAACTATTGGCATGTTTTATGACGTGGGAGACACTGGAGGACTGAGATGAAACCTGCATGGACACCGGAATAACATGTGGCACTCCACAGTGGCATTAACGTGAGCTCAGGCCCTAAGATGGCAGTACTATATGCTATAGTACTATACAATGCTAGTGGCATCCAGAATTAGTTAAAAGCTTGTTAATCCAAAAAAAAAAAAAAAAAAAAAAATCCATTTCAGTTAGAGGCTGGTGAGATCTCTCACTTCTGCTTCCCCAACAATGACAGTCTGCTATCTAATCAATGTCTATTTAAAATTTCAATTTTCCATTTTCCTCTCCAAACAGATGCACTCAAATGGAGAAAACCAAGAAGAATGACTTATATGTTATAGACCATCCATACATCCTATATTCTAATATTGTCTCAACTTATAAAATAGTGTTTTATTAACAATAACATTCTTTATATCCTGTCCTCATTTAGAAATAAGCAAATAAGCTTTTGCTGTATTTCTCAGGGCTATTAGTACAAAGTGTCTTTGCTACCACATCTTTGTAAAATTAGCAAGTGTTAACCAAGACAACATCAAGCAATTAAAAACATCGAGCAATGCATCATTACACGAATCACATACACTAAGCATATACTATGAATATCAGATACATTAGGTATGGTCTGTAATATTATAGTCTCAAATTTGATTACACTTGATCACACTAATTGTTTCACTGCATGGTTATTGCATTATATCAAAGCCTAAACGCATGTCTTTGGATTTATTCTGACAGACAGAAACCCAGGCAGAAAAATCCCTCACAAATCCCTTTAGCAGTTTTGATTGGATCATAGGATTACAGTTCAAATGCCATAAAAATCACCGGTGTGCAGAGTGGGGTGTAGAGATGAAAAAGACAGTCATTGAAGACAGTCAGTGAAAGAAACATTAAATAGTTGCTCTCACTTACTCTTTCTCTCTCATTCTCTATATTGCTTATCCTGTACTGAGTCATGGGAACATAAGGCACTAGGCGGTGTACATCCTGGACAGGGCCCTAATTAGGGCACAAGCATGCACATATTCACAGACACACTACAGACGATTCAGAATTGCCAATTAGTATAAAATCTGCATGTCATTGAACTATGGAAGGAAACTGGATTTCCCAGAGGAAACACACCAAGCATGAGGAGAACATTTAATTTCCACACACACACAGACCCAAGGCGGAATCAAACGTTTGACCCTGGATGTGCAAGGCCACAGTGGTAACCACCGTGTCACTGTGCTATCCATTAAACAGTTACTATAATAGAAAAAAGAAGAAAAAAGTGCGTAGGGATGTACAGAGGCAACAGAAAATTTTTGTACCCTTTCAATTTTTCCAAATCTTGTTTTTTTTACTCTCATCTTCAAAATATATTAAAATAATTTTCCTTTATTGTCCTACACATAGTACCACATTGAAAAAGTAAAATAAGGTATTTCCCATGCACATTATTCAAGCCCATCAGTTAGTATTGGGTTAAAACACCTTTGGCAGTAATGACAACCTTAAATCTGTTTGTTATTGATGCTCCAAGCTTGCCACACCTTCCTTTTGGAAGTTCTTCCATTCTTCTTTGTAGAACTGCTCAAGCTCAATCAGCTTCACGAACAGCAATTTTAGATCTCTCCATAGATGCTCTTCTGGGTTCAGGTCCAGACTCTGGCTGGGCCATTCTAGGTCTTTCAATGTTTTGTTCTATAGTCACTCTCGCGCTTTGAGTCGTTTTCTTGTTGAAATGTAATCCGTCACCTCAGCCAGAGATCCTGAGCACTCTGTAAACAGTTTTAACTGAGGATAACTATTTATTTTCCCTCTATTCTGTCTCCTTGTCACAGAAAACATCATTATCATCCCTACAAATATGTTGTTGCAACCACTATGTTTGACTGTAGGGATGGTTTTAATGAGGTCACACACAGTACCTGATTTTCTCACACATAGTGTAGAGAATTGTGTAATATGACTCTTATGGTCTGAGAATCCTTCGGGAGCATTTTGGCAAACTCCCAGCAGGCTGGCATGAAAGGAATGGCTTCTGTCTGGCCACTCTGCTATACATGTCTAATTGGTGGAGTGCCACAATGATGGTTGTCCTTCTGTAAGGCTATCCCATCTCCACAAGGGAACTCAGGATCGCATTTATAGTGATTCTTGGGTTCCTGGTTACCCTTCTCACCAAAGCCCTTCAACTGGGTACAGGAAGGCTTCGATCAAGTTGTAGGAGCATCTTAAGGATAAGTGTGTAGATTGACTACTTTTGTTATATCTGGTTATGTTGTATCTGTCCAATTCTTTATTGGAATGTTTTTAAACTATATTATAGTCTTATTAGTCCATGGGTGTATATACTGTACAATTATACAATGCATATTCAGACCTTCTACACTGTGTATCTTTACTATAATAAAGTGTCAAGTACCAAAGTGAAACTGAAACTGGTACAGGAGAAAGCACATGATGCACTGTAAACTAAAGTTTTGATATTATTTTTAATGTTTAATGTTTTTATTTTTCAGTAATGCTTATTACTGTCAACAGTCTTTGTAATGAGAACAAAATATTGCGTGCAACAAAGCTTAACATTTGCTGACTGTGACTCACTACAAAATTATAATCAAAGCAGAAGTTTAAAATATGAAAACTCAACCTACATATCATTAATACTAAATTGCATACATAATTTTCTTTAGTTGCATACTTTAATTTCAAAGCTCATATATTCCTTGGAGGAATTGTCATGATGGAACATGTTTGAGCTAGTAAGTTCCAATGAAGAAAAATCTTAATGTTACAGCATAGAAAATCATTCCAGACAACTGTGGCATCAGTTCATCATGCTGGGCATTCACATACTTTCGGCCATACAGTATATTGTATGTGCAATACATTATACTTAGAGCTTAGCAACCCTGTTCACAGAACTTAAAAGCTCAAGTACAAAAAACAAAGTACTGATAAAACAATATTAATATTTCTCACTAAGCTTCAAAATCACCCCAAATTTTTACTATGGTTCTGTACGAACAAAAGAAATGTGATTTCATATCGTGAACCGCTGCTGCTCACATAGACCACATGCTGTGCACAAAGCTGCATATCTTTGTTAAGCCCACAATTTTTTTATTTTATTTAAAAATACATAATTGTATGTTGGAGTTTGAATAAAAATTTTAATTATAATGACTATATAAAATACTGCTTGAAGGACACCATTTTAACAAGCAAAAGACCGCTGTCACAGCTTTATAATAGATTAAAAAAATTTACTGTATTAATTAGCAAACTTTTCTGAACTTAAAAACTGAAGTAAACTCATAAGATTTCACTTAATTTCCATGAATATGGCTTAGAATGCATTAATATAAGCAGTTTCACTATGATGTTTTTGCAATTGTTCAGATGGACGGACGGACGGACAGATAGCTAAATAGATAAATATTTTATTGATCCTATAAAAAATTCCTATAAAAAATTTTATTCAGGGATAAAATTGCCTTAACAAAGTTGACTTTATATCAGCTAAAACACATTACCTGTGCAAATGCACCTCAGAGCACATTGTTGAACAATGGATTTATTAATGTTCCTACCATCTGGTATCACCCAAATGAGGATGGTTACCTTTTAAGTATAGTTCCTTGGAAGATGTCTTCCTTATGTTTATCTCAGGTAGATTTTTCTTGTCACTGTCACCTCTGGCTTGCTCATTAGGAATAAACATTATTAATTTTTTACTTCTGTAAAGCTGTTTTGTGACAGTGTCAACTGTTATAAGCACTATACATATATAAATTTTAGTGATTTGAATTATATATACAGCATTTGACAGATTTTTATTTCCTTGTACATTTGAGCAGCAGGATCCAACAGTGGCACCTTGGTGGTACAGTACTAGGGTTTTAAACCTAGGAGCTTATGATCAATAGTCCAAAGACTTACTTTTTCTCCAAACAGTTAATTGTTCCCAGTTTCCAGGGTTTAATAACAGGGTAAAAAAAATGTGGTATTGAACACACCCACTTCCATTTTAATGGAAATAAATAAAAATTAAACTCAAATAAATACAAATATTTTCAGCATGATACAAATACAGGTAATGATCCTGAGTCATTTGGAACAATAAAGAAATCAAAATATAGAGGCATTATTTTAGACAAAAATATGCATTGTTTGTTTTTGTTTTTTTTTGCTAGAGAAATTATTATATTTTTATTGATAATTTATGTGATTGAAAACATTATATAATAATTTGGAATATTTATAACCACCTTACCTATTATACAGGATACTGAGTTTTTAACTTGTTTTGCAGCTTTAGACACTGGGTCCAAAATCGACATTCAAACTTCATATCAGATTTAAACACACATCCATCTGGCTAACTGGGACAAAGATTACAACCTGCACCCTTTTCCTTTGACTCTGTAAATGGATTTGCTCTCCTTACCAACACAAAGGACATGATGAATCTAGTTTAAAAATATACTGAATCCTCATTCATTAGTGGCTTTCATCATTATTACAATGCATAATATTTTTAACAGCCTTTCATATAAATGATTCAAATTATTCACTGTGAAGAGGCATGGCAAAAGCATAGGGGAATGCATGCCATCCTTTCCATTTGTTTCAAATTTCCAAAAATACAGAAAATGGCCCTGAAAATGGTGTCTTGTGTGAAGAAATACCGAAAAAAGTATTACACATCTGGTAGACTTGTTCTTCTTTCTAGAGCATGTGACCGGGTTCATCAGTCATCATAATGCAATGATGAAATAATAATAATAAAAAAAAAACATCACTTATATTCAGTGAAGTGCACAGTTAAATTTTTCCTCACTTAAACTTGTTTACTTGCATGCTAGTTTTGTTAACAGTATTTGGTGTTCGACAGACACCCTATCCAAGGAGACTTGCATTTATCTCATTACACATCTCAGCAGTTGATAAGCCTTGCTTAGGATTCTATGACAGGTGGTGATGCTGGAGTTTTCAACCTGTTACCGTTTGATGAGTAGTCCAGTGTCTTAAACGGAGAGCTACCCCAACCCCTACTGTAGCTTGCATGCCAGTCTTTGTAGACTCAAGGTAACCTGTTTGTAGGGCTGGTCAAATGTAAGCTAAACTTAATTAATGTAATAACATCACTCCATTCAGACTTCATGACCTTTAAGTGGTAAGGGGTAAATAATATCTGTATGATATGCCTCTTGCCTCTTCTCATGGATGCACATACAAAAAAAAAAAGGCTTAGCTTGAAGATTACCGCAAAGTAACTATCAAATTTTGAGACATTGGCCATAAAAAAACGGTGGTAAAACACATACATAGCCTTTTTATCCTGTAAGCTCAAATGCTATTTGTTTTATTGTACTATATGGTTTTACTACAACAACAACAACA
Source organism: Dinotopterus cunningtoni (assembly GCA_028565755.1). Classification (NCBI taxonomy): domain Eukaryota; kingdom Metazoa; phylum Chordata; class Actinopteri; order Siluriformes; family Clariidae; genus Dinotopterus; species Dinotopterus cunningtoni. The sequence continues at coordinate 7,284,586 of JAOTRS010000026.1, forward strand.
ACAACAACAATAATAATAATAATAATAAAAGTAGTAAAGTATTCAACC
>JAOTRS010000026.1:7401686-7411972 GCA_028565755.1 Dinotopterus cunningtoni
AAATAATTGACATGGGCAAGATTATGTCTATTAGAGGCTCTAAATGTCGATTGATTTTGATTAATTTTCAATTAACAGCCTGTCCCTAGTCTGAATATAGGTATACTTTATATTGTGTATGTAATTTGTAGCTATGATAATATTATAATAATATAAGATTTTTTCATGGCTATGTTGTTGCCTGGCAATGGATCACATTTGGGCTGATTTTGTCACTGAATCCTAGGGAGCTACTGAATTCTTTAACTGTGTCTGATAAGGAGTAGGAATTACCAGGAATACGCTGGTAAATTTGAGTTGTCTCTCAGATGTGTTTTGTCTTGTGAAACAACAAGGTCACAGAGCCCTACGGACCAATCACAGACAGTGGGAAGGCTCAAAAATGAAAATTTTTGTTTAGCAGGTTTGCATGCATATACCTCCTTATGCAAAAATCAAACCACTGTAAATTTCTTGCCCAAATTTTTTTTTTTAATATTCCACCAGTTTTACTGATATACATTAACATTCCAGAGAAATGCATTATCTAGTGTTGTGTAATATCCTGTTTCCTATGTTGTGGAAATTGTTTGCACTTTGTATAACAGAATTTATTAAGCAAGACAGGCTTTGGCAGTCAGTACAGCGATATAATGTATGTGATCCCATCCTCCCACTGCATTGCTCTTTCTCCTGCTTCCATATACAAGTTCAGTACAGCAGCAGCACTGAACACTAAATGGATTTGCATAAACTCCATAGTCTGCTTTGGTGTCGAGAGGTTTTAATCCCCACTGATCTGATTGGATTAGCACACAAAGGGCTGTCCATAGTCAACCGGAGTGATACACACATACACACAGAGCCACTATTCCCCAGGTACCGTACCTTTCGCTGTTTGCTTCCAACACCATGACAGAGTTGAAAGTCTACCCCATTATCAGAGCACTCCTGGCTATGAACGTGGTCTGTAAGAGTCAATTTGGATGAGTGATATGCACCTGCTTTGCAGCGGCCAACATGCATGCGAACACACACACACAGCTACTGCTGGTTAGTGGATGATGCCTCGAAATCACACCACTTCCCGCACTACACACACCAGCCAGGCCAGCGGTTTGGATGAATGGCTAGCACTGACAAATCACTGACCAACCTGAGCAAAGTCAAGTCAGGTGTAAAGCTTATAACACTCTCCTGCTAAATGTACAAATTGCATAATTATGTAGAATTTGAATCTTTCTTACATCTTAAATAATATCTTGCATGTAAACACAACACCTGTTATAGTTGATCCATGTTGGTTTGTTGACTTTTTATTCAGGATGCAAACAATAACTGCTACATTAGAAACCTTGTTAGACGAGAAAAATAATGTTCTGTATTAATGCCATGTGAACTAAAACCAACTGAACCTATTTACCCCTGCGGGTTACCTAAAATATATATATATATATATATAATTTGTCCATCCCCATGAAGAAGTGTCAATTTTTTACAAATTAGGCCCATGCTCAAAATCTTGTTCCAAATAAATGAGTCTCTTTCTGAGACACAGTAATGGTGTGATACATGCACCAAGGCACTGGTGGAATTTCAGTTCATGCTCTGCTGTTAGACAGGATCAGCATGAGTACAGCGAAAATGGCCCAATTACTGTCATACAATGACCTGAGAAGGCTAAATGAATTAAGTGTAGTGTATTAAAAAAAATTACTGATCCACTGAAAGTGCAAACTGCTCCTCAAAACGATGAAGCCATTTCTTCCCCTTCGCTCCCTCCAGTTATGTTTTGCGATGAGTAGAGAATGTGAAAAGAGTGAATGCTGAAAATACAGCGGTGCCAGTGATTTTGTTCCAATAAAACATTTGAATGATTTTTAAAGCTTGAATAGAGGTGAGTATTCATGTAATGGTCCTTGGAGGTATTGAGGTGATGGAGAGAGAGAGAGAGAAAGAGAGAAAGAGAGAAAGAGAGAGAGAGAGAGAGAGAGAGAGAGAGGAAGTAAAAGTGAGCTATAGCCAAAGAGAACTTGCTTCTCATTTGTCTCAGTAGACAGGCAGTTAAGGGCTTAGCAAGCTCTGTGCCAGCTCAGGCTGGCCTGTCCTCAGGCTTCATACTAAATCACATCCTGGAGCCAGCTCTGCTATTATTACCACCAGGATGCACCTTTCTCCAGAATTACACCAGTGGGCCAAAAGAGCATTGAAACCCATTGAGAGGCTATCTATAACCCCTGATTCCAGTGCTCTCCTAAACCCTCCTTTCATAATCAGCCTCCAAGCTTTTATACTGCCCTGTTTTAATAAACTACATGGCCCATTTGCCAGCCTCAATAGCACTGAAGGTGAACTTAAAGTTCCCGTGTCCTTCACGCATGATTGAACTCCACATCGTACTTACACCAAAGCACTGCTGTATTCTTGATTACGACTGTTTGCAAAATGTTAATTAACTTCCTTTTTGCAACAGCAAGAGTTCAGTTCTTAAATCAGAAAGTGTTGATTAATGTTCTTATCAGCATGGATCTGGCAGGAGTTCTAGATGTAATATTAATGATGAATTTGTATTAATGCATTCCACATTGATCTGGAACTAATAATAAAAAACAGATTAAAAAAAAAAACATTTATTTCTTGATCCGATATAGTAGTAAAGATTTATCATAAATTATGGAAGGAGTCTTTGGAGGGGAGATGAGAGGCCAATAACAATGGAACCATAATCTATGGGAATGTAAATAAATGTATCTAGCGAGCCAACTAGCTGTCAGGATGTAATTTGATGGTAACATCTTAGGGATTCCAACTAGCAGAGCAAAAAGAAACAAATCATGTGGCCATACGGTGTCACTTACTCAATGTCAGTTTCTCAATACTAATTTGTTGTTTATTGAACTGTTGTATTCAAGCAGCTTTGTGCCCATGGCAAATAACAGCTGTGCCGATATTCAATATAGTCCTCCTGCATTATCCGCTGTATCTATTTAAGATACAGTACCGCTAAAATTGTGAAGAAAACCAAACCCTACAAGTACCTTTTATAGACAAAAGTCTTAGACGCCCTGTGTTTTTAGTTCGAATTTTGTTAAAGATTATTTTATGAAATCATTATTGAGTCAATACAAACACATTTCTGATTTTCAAACATCTGTATTCCACCACAAAATTAAAAGTTACGGAAAAAAATTTTGTAGGCTAGAAAAGAAAGCAACATATAAGATAAGAAACCACTTTTCGTGCAAAAAGCTAAATTCTGGAAGCTGCTGGATTTTGCATGCAAAAAAGAAGCAGGTGAAACATTCAAAGTGCTCAGAAGAACTGTGGGTGGTTCTGCAGGATGCTTAGTCAAATTAATAGCTAATTTCCTTATAAAACCCACAAAATGCACCAGACACTAAAAGGTCCTCAAAGTGTTGTAACTTTATTTCCACATTTTGACTTTATTTCATTAATTATAGTTTTCTGCGGTTTATAGATTATATCGATTAATTAGATTACATGTTGTATATAAATAAATTTACATTTAGTCATTTGCCAGATTATCCTTATCCAGAACGACTTACATTTTTTTATCTTGTTATCTGAGCAGTTGAGAGTTAAGCAGGTTAAGGGCCTTGCTCAAGGGCCCAACAGGACAACTTGGTGGTCGTGGGATTTGAACCTGGGACCTTCCGAACCATAGTCCAATGCCTTAACCGCTGAGCGGTTATTTATACACAACAAATCATACTGTAGATGTTTTGTTGTCACTCATATTAGGAAATCCCCTGCTGTCTTTGTACAGGCTCGATGATTTCTTCTACAACACACTGCATTTTTTCTGTTCAAGTCCCTTATGCTCTGTGCCCATTATTTCACCAGTTTGCAGTGCGACAGCAAAACTAGCACAAATTGATTATTTTACAGGAATTCGTACAAGTTTGTTTCCTGTACTTATTGTAAACTTTTCACTTATACCTTTTAGGTATATGAAGCATTTCATGGATTCTCTTTGGCATATCCAAATTGCCAGAATTATTACTCTTGTGCTTTGGGGCAATTATTAAGTAAAATATCAGGTACAGTCAAGAAGCATATAAGCTATGATTTACATCACAGGAAGCATGGATAAAGACAGCAGGAGATTTCATCAAAGTACCGAGAATGGCACAGAATTTTAACTTCTTAATTTTTAACTTTTAATGTACTTCTGGAAATTACCATTCGATCATTGTGAATGCAGGTAACCGAGATCGCTGAGAAAACTTGCAAAAACCGTAAATCAGCAGGACTACTGTAAAAGTGCACACTTTTTCATGGCATATTGCTTAAGTAAAAAAGACAAAATGTATTTGTTGCCAAAAATATATAATATAATTGTAATACCACATTTCAGGCCCTCAAAGTGAATGCAGAAAGTAACGCACCGTGCATCAGGCCATAATCACACCACCCCCATTGGAAATTATTTTTATAGCACGGTCTGACAGTAACTGTCTATTGTGCCCTTTTGCATAAATAATTTCTAAAGTAAGAACTTGTATGAGACTTGTATGGTGAATACTCGACACTTGTGGTTCATATGGTGAAGTGTTCTGTTCATTTAAAAAGTAGTTGCCGCAGCTCTTGGTAACATTTATAGGTAAAGCTGTTCCTTTACGTTTTCTGGTTTGGGAGTCCTAAAGACTCACAGCTTCCAAGTTTCTGTAACTGCTGTCTCACAAATTTCAACAAAGAGGAAAAAAGCAAGGCTGCTGGGGAATGTTTATAGCTGCAAAGCATCCCCTCACTTTAAGTACAATACATCTTGCCAAGTAAGTGTGCCACCATTGTCTTGAGACACTATCTGTCAGTTTTAGCCCACTCTACCTCTAACACTGTCTGAGCTCAATTTTGTGACTGCCTAAATTATTTCACATACTGTTCCCTAACAATCCCATCAATTATAAATTTATCAAAATGTTACGAGAACATATATTGAGCTGTCAGATTTGGGAATGACGCGTATCCTTTTTCTATGCCAAAATCATTAAGACCCCTTTTCCACTCTGTGACATTCTGACCTATTTCGCACAACACTATCTCTGACAGTGCTGCTCTTACCAACACAGATTCCCAAATAAAGTCAGCTATATTTATATTGCCTGAAAATGTGCCATGATTTATTTTTGTTCAGGAAACTTAAAGTATCTTATCACAACTGTGCTGTACTTAAGTGCAAAAATAACCACTTTTTGGTGCCGTGTTTTGTTTTCAATCTTACCCACCTATTATGTGGGAAGATGAGCATAAAATCAATATTCCTTATCTGAGATACATGATAAACCCAGCCTTGCGAAACAGATTTGGTAGCGTAGGTCCAGCTTGCAAGAAGATACTCGAGTTTCCTGGTATGTGCTTGCCATCTCAAAGACGAATGAGAGGTAAATCGAGGGTACATCACATTTGAGCAGACAATTATGGCTTATAGACTAAATCAGACATTTATTGAAATAAACTGAGACTAGAAAGACCCTGAATACGAATTGGATGTAAACCAACAATTCGCCCATGCTGACAGTACATTTTGTACTTTTTCCAGGATCCTCATTAACTATCTGTCTTACTAATAAGGGGAATTGGCTTAGATGTTTTCCTGAAGTTATTTAAAGGCCAAAACAGCTCATGAGTTCCAATGTCTCAATCAGTTTCACTGCGGAAAAACCCAGATGTTTGACATACGCATCACTTTAAAAACCAGATACATGGGAAAAGCCTTGCTGCATGCTACTCACCCAAAACACAGTCAAGGCAATAAAGTGGAAGAAGAATAATGCTATTTGCTGTGTAATTATTTAGTCAAGCAGCTGCTTAGCCGAGCACACAGATGTTACACACAACCTGCTGCTAGTGGCTATGGGTTAGTTAGAGAACTCAATGGCTGTGCATTTAACAGGGGCAATAAAAACTGCGTAGAAGTGATAATAAGTAACTCACCTAGTAAAACCACAGCAATCACTCAGACAGGAGGATTAATGTTAGGATTCGCGTGGTTTAAAGGCCTTAAGAACCACAATAGGAGCATTGTGAGGGGTGGATGCCAAGGTTCTTTACCCCGGTTACACAGTCAATAGTTCAAGGGGTTCAAACTTTTGAAAGAAACATTCACTTTCAGAAACAGTTCACTGCTTTGTTTTTTCATCTAACTAGAGAACAAAAAATCTAATATATTCACAAATTATGAACAATTGTGGAAACCGTAGTTCAATATTGAAGACAGTATAACATTTCAGTTATTGTTTAATTAAAATAAATCAGGAGAAATAGACGAATCAAAGCAAATGATGGAGAAATTGCCTTTTGAATGAGCCCAATCAGTTTTTTTTTATTCCGACACTAGAACTTTCACATGGTATAAGAATGCACAGTGCAGTTTAATAACTTAAAATCCACATCCAACACCACACTGCCATTTATCAGTCACCGTGGTCCATCTTATGCTGAGATGCTAATCTTGAACAACAGCTTTCAATCTTCTAGTTAAGACACACTTTGTGTGTGTGTGTGTGTGTGTGTGTGTGTGTGTGTGTGTGTGTGTGTATGTGTGCATCTGTGTGCGTGTGTGTTACTGCGACATTACCCCCGGGACATGCCCGTAATCCTAACTGCACACACCATGATGATCGTAATGAGCTTCTACAGCTCCCATAAAACCCATTAAAGAGCAGGAGATTAATCCAACACTCACTCACACCAGAACTGAAGGACCATTAATAAGCCAACCACTAACACACTTCCATTAAAACTATACCAGAAATTAAAAAAACAGAAGTAAACTTAATGCTGTTTTGTTGCTTGTGTTATGGTTATGTAAAAAAAAAGGAAATTACAGTTTACTCTAGAAAACGGTAGGTTTACATAAAATGTTTAACAGGTAGCTGAGAAATACAGAAAACACATATAGAGGCGACGACAGGTGCACTTGTGAGCTTAGTTTGAGTTGAGTTTTTGTGTTTGTTCATTACTGTACAGCTGATTGAATTGAACCAGTGTTTTACAGTTTTAAACCACTTGATCTGGTTTTTAGACCATGCTCAGTCTTCTTATTGAATACAACCATCCATGAAACACACACTTTCTGTCAGGTTAGTCTTTTACACTGAGAGCATGCCTTTACTCTATTTCCACCAAAATATCACTGCAGTCAATTTAAGTAGAGGAATGCAGGTTTGCTTTGTTATGCCTCATTTCCCTATCCAGTCACTCCAGCTGTTTGAAACATGATGTGCATCATATGCAAGAACAAACACAGAGAGGTGTTAATGAGCAATGAATAACTTTCTTCTGATGGAAAACACACATTTTGGCTCACACCCTGAGGAATTAAATAATCCTGAACATTTTTCTACCAGTAATCACGCTAAGGATTTCCCTGGGATTTTAACATAATCTTCGTGTTTTTTATTTTATTTTTTTTTCCAGGATGCATAAAATGCTACTGTACATCCTGCGAAACTGTAGCCCTGGAGCCCTGCCATATTCAAAGCCTTATGACAGGAAATCTTTTTTTTTTTTTTTTTTTCTTTTTTTTTAATAATTCAAACATTTCTCAGACATTACTCACAACAGGACACATAAGCATTACAGAAACCGCCACAAGAATTTTCATTTCCGGTGAACTGTTTTACTGTATCAGCATTTCTTGTAACAGGAAGTACAGTTAAACAAATCTGTGATAACATCCTTTTTAAAAAAAGTTCTCCAGGTATCCTCATTTTGTTTATCTGCAGAAACAATATGAATATATTTCATATATATATATATATATATATATGTACACAAGTCTGTTCCCATTCTGCGTTTGTATTATACCCCGGCTAAGCATATTCACCACCAGCATTTTTCTTTCCAGGAAAGACAACAGAACGTAGGAGTCTGGAATTGTAACATCATCTTCCTGGTGTTTTTCAGGATTCCGTCAGACCTCCCGCAAACTTGCAGCCACAGAGCTTTGTCACACTCCAGAGCCTCTTTACTTAAAACTCTCCCTTTTTCTTTTCTGCATTAATACAGTCATTACTAATAAAAGGATATGAGAAATGACTCAGAACATGACACAACAACATAGTAGAGTAACCACCGTGAGAGTCTTCATCTTAATTTCCTTTAAACAGTAATCAAAAGCAGATGATGCAGTGGTGCAATAATCATAGCCTAAAATAAAGGTGTGTGTGTGTGGAGGGGGAAGGTCTAGCAGATGTAACATTGTCACTCTTACAGAAATAGGTTTAAATATAATCTAGCACGATATAATAGCAATAAACATCTGCACTCACCTTAAGCGACCCTGCACTCTCAGTAAAAAGGGCAATAAACTGTATGTCGCTGGGGTGGAACCCCAAAGCACACATTTTCTGAACATTCAGCAGATCCATTTTAGATAACAATCTGCAGGCTGTATATGAGTAACTTTAATACTTAATAAGAATAATGAAGACGTTGTAGACTTTATGTATCATTTAAAAAAGGTACGTTAATGGATCTGCATTTGCAGGTGTTGTAATATAGAAGGCCAGGAAAGGTACAGTTTACAGGTACTTTCATCATAATGTCATCTTTTTCTCCAGGACCTTAAACTGTATCACTGACATGAACGAAAGCAGTAATAAATCCACTTAGGTCTGTGTCAGGTCAGGTCAGGTCAGTGTTCTTCTATGCAAGACTTTCAAACCAATACTACATGATGACAGACAGAGCGTCGGATTAAACCACACAGGGATTTAAATGCACTGAGTTACAGAAGCCTCACCTCAGTTTCTTTGTCTTGCTCTCCTTCCTGTTCAGGACTCCGGGCACACAGTTGGTGAGTTCGGTCCAGTCCGCGTGCAAGCCGCAGCTCCAGCCGGTAGAAAAGCGCGAGAAGAGCCACGTCTCTTTGCGGTTGGGTCGGTAGCAAGTGCACTTTTTCTGGCCCGGCCTGCAGTCGCACGGCAGCTCCAGCCGCACATTTTGCACCAGGTGCCGTCCGAATGTCGTGCCGCCTGTTTTTTGGATGTGCAGGAACACAATCACGTCCTCGCCCTTGATCTCGAAGTCCACACTGCGCTCCAAGTCTCTCACCGGGAAGTAGTACTTTTTCACATAGTGCGGGTCCGGTGTAGGGAAGATGGTCATGTCCTCCTCGGTGAGGTAGCCATGCGCCGGGAAGCCGAAGTTGATCGCACCGGGCGCTACGTACTGGTACAGAATGAGCATGAAGAACACGGAGCCAACGACGATCAGCACGAATTTGCTGGCCCGCTCAGCCATGGTCCTTCCCGCGATGTTCATCTGTCACCATGTCTCACACAGCGGGGTCTCGGGGAGCGGGTTTGGCTCGGTGCTCGCTCGCGCCCTCCATACATCAGCGGCACCGGAGCGGCTCGACAGCCCGCCGCGTGCGCGCGCACAGTAAACACTGACACATTATTATCCACCGAAAGCTTGTCTGGCGCGAGACTGGTCCAACCGGAAAGCCCGAGCGTCTGGAGCGAAGCGATCGCACACGGGACTTTCGGAGATTGATCTTGCTTCCGCTGATCCGCTGCGGTCTCGTACGGCTTCCTTGTCTCGTGTGATCATTGCGTAGCGCTCGAGCGAGCGCACAGCGACACCCACTAACTTACGCGCACACGCACACACACATACACACAGTTCACAGAGAGTAAAAGCAAGCCGAGCGTTTTAATACTCTGGTTGGTATCCAACGCCGACTCTGTATTTGTAAAGAAATGCACTTCTGAGATGATCGCACCTCGCTTTTAAGTGAGACAGTAAATAACAAGTATAAAAAAAACGATGAAGATAAAAAAATAAAGAATAATTTCCCTTTGACTACCAAAGCTACAACATAACAATAAGCAGATGTATATAACTTTGAACAACAAGAATGCATTATGCATTATGGAAATAGAAAATAATATTAAAAATCTGAAAAAATCGACTTGCATACTGTTTGGGACAGGAAATATATTCAGGAAATGATACACTCAGTGAAGTCTGTATAAATATCAAGGACGTTCAAGGAACTACAAATATTTTCACGTATTTCATAGTTTATCATGTAAAAAAGGTTTTTACAATTACTACCACCATAATTCACATTTATAATCTTTTCACACATGTACACATTAGAAAACCATCATTAAGAACACAATTACGTCCTAAAATAAATGCTTTCATCTAAACATTATGACTACAATTCATCAGAAGCACATTGACCAAAACACTAACAAGTGGGATTACATTGAGCATTCCTAAAAATGAACAGTAAAACATTTAAAGGTTTTTGAATCTCCAGCTGTGTA
>JAOTRS010000026.1:7538528-7549795 GCA_028565755.1 Dinotopterus cunningtoni
TTAAAGTGCTATGTTTTGTTACACATTGATTAATTATTTTTTATTTTCCTGCAATGCATCAAACTAGCAATTTGCACTAAAAACTAACTTCATCACAGGGCTAACACTACAGTATTCCACAAAGCTTTAAGTTCATAATACAGTGATCACACAACAACCAAATCACATAATGTTCTATTTCACAGAGCATATCACAGACATTAAACAGCACGTGCCTGTAATTTATTACTACTGGAGTGATTGCAATAGCAGTTAGATTGTGTAAATATCGTTTTCTTGGAAGCATTCTGCAAATCATTTTAATTCACTCACGGCAGCTGCTCTTTTGCAAAGCTTATACTTTTTTTATACTAGTTGTGACAGAAAGAAGTTATTTTCACAAGGTGTCAGGTTTTGATCACAAATGCGGCTGCTACAGGTCATGGTTTGTCTAAAATGTGGAAGTTCAAAGCTTATAAATTAAGCTTATTTAGTGGTTTTAAAATTGAATAATGTTTTGTTATAGACAACCGCGTGTGCTGTAGAGTAATCATTTTCCAAAATGAGAAGTCCAAAAATGGAGTTTATCCTGTTTTGCTGTCAAACTGTTCAAATAAAGACAATGAAAATTTAGTGTGTCTATATTTAGTTTTCTTTTCCATACTGTCATCAGGGTGTGCAAACTTACAAAGAAGTGGCCTTATTTTAAAACTGAAAAGATTTGAGGGTGTGGCTAAAATGGTTATAATACAACAGTATCCGAGAGAGCAATCTGATTGGACGAGAGGCATTCCACGAGTAGTGATAATGGACGGTAACACCACTGGAACATTTAACTATCACTTCACATTCCGGGTGTTCTAATTACTGTTAATTGTCTGTACAGTCCATAATAATGAGAAGAGAACAAAAACCAAATTCAAAAACTTTCAGCAAGAAAGCACACCTTATACAGTTATTTCATCTTAAACAACACTTTGACTCATTGTATCTGTCTAGTTTACAAAGCCAACTAGCTCCTTTCACAATGATCTCCAACCCCTTGGCACTACTTGGTGTGTGTGTGTCACAGTGGATTGTGCACCTCAACGCAAAGGTTTTCCATTTAACACTGTTTGGGATTTAACCTGGACCCGGGAAGTTAACAGAGTTATCATTCTAAAACTTATGGGATTTACAGGAATGTCCGCTACCTCCAGTTTTTATTCGCCTAACCTTTCAGCTACATACGGTAGTACCAGAAATAATTTAAAACTTTCAGTCGCTAAGTGTTGGTCGCCAGTCGAGGTTTGTTAGTTTCACCAGTTGCGGAAGGATATGTGTCCCAAAATAACTGGGTAAACAAAGAAACAAAGCATAATCTGTTGATAATATATCATGTTTGTGCAACTGTTGTATAAAAGCAATATTACAGTTTAGGTCATGCTGTATTGCTGTATAGTATTGCTGTATATCATGTCTGTAGCTTTGTGCTCTCGGCCGCATTACAGCCATGCTATATGCTGCAATACAGCACTCCCTTTTGTGTGATATTGCTAAAGTAAGCAAGAAAAGTATAACATTACACAAATTAAAAACCAAAACATCAAAATATAGAAATCCTTTAACCTTTATATGTTTATTTAAGTAAGAATAACTTGAAGCAACTACAAGAAGTTACTTATGTAAATGTAATTGCATAAATGTTTTGTATATCCTAAATTAACCTTGGTTTACTTCCTGTGCACAAACTGTAAGGGTGAAGTTAAGATGTACTTTTAGATGTTTAAAGGATTTTGTTGAACTGCAGCTCTGTGCTTCTTACTCCGAGGCATGACCACAAAGGCTACCTGTGCTACAATGCTTCTCATGGACACATTCACAAACAGGCACGCAATCTGCTACAAATTGAAAACTCTCTTATAATAGAGCTGTTGAGAGGCTGCAGAAATGCACAATATTGTCATGCTGAATAGAGCAATCTGCTTTAATAAATGCTCTGGACTGGCAAACAGCACTACTTGAGTCTTTCTGAAGTGGCCAATCTGCACACATTCGCACATAGAATAGAAAATCTGCTACAGTGGAGGTGGCAAAAAAAAAGTGTTGTTTACTGTCACTGCACATGATAACCACTTGTGCTTGCCGCTAAAATAAATGGAACCAATTTTCTGTCTATTGCCAACAGTCTCTTAAACTAGTCTTCAGAGAAATAGAGACCAAGAGAAACCATGAAAGGTACGTTACACTCTTCAATAGTTCATACAATGACTTTTCTGTTAATATGGTACAGAACTGTGTGTGTGTGTGTGTGTGTGTGTGTGTGTGTGTGTGTTTGTTTGTTTTGCTTGAGTGTGTGAATTAACACTGACACCGGGTCAAAGATTAAGAGAATTTGGATTTTTTTTTTTTATCCATCATTGCAACAAACACAACATGGCACAGTTATGATAAATATTTTGAAGACATTTTTCTGACACAATGTCACACATTCCACATGTTACATTTCTCAAGTTGGTGTTTGGTTTCTGTTTTGTTCCAGTCTCTTCTCCTGTTTAAAAAAATGTTTTTTTTAAGGCAATTGTGCACCTTTTGTAGATTGATTAGTTTGACTATATACACCATACCTACAGTACTTATGCCTTTTTTCTTGTTTGCAAACTCTCAGTTATTTGATTGTTCATTTACAATGTTAAATTTGTTATAGAGGTTCATATGGTATAGTATTTCCTGTTTTTGACCCATGTTTGTTTTCTGTTGTTGTTGTTGTTGTTGTTGTTGTTGTTAAGGATTGTACAGTGGGTGCTATTAATGATGGCTGCATCACTTCTTACCCTGATGCACCCATTGCTCTGGATTATTGTGAATCTGGACTCATCAGGCCATATGGCTTTTGTCATTGCTGAAGTCTAATATTTATGCGCCCTAGCAAATTAAAGCCATTTTATTATTATTAGTCTCACTAACAAGTGGTTTTCTTATTGCCACACAGCTGTTTAATCCCGTGGGTTCTCATCACATTGTGTGTGTGTGTGCGTGTGTGCGTGCGTGCGTGTGTGCGTGCGTGCGTGTGGAATGTTTACTTTTACTATTAGCTGTTTAACATTGCCTTGATTTCTACTGTTGATTTTTTAAATGTAACTTTTAAATTTTTAAATTCTAAGATTTTAAATGATTTTCGATCATGATAATTGACTTTTTCTAATCAAACTTTGCTGATAAAGTTGATGGGTCACCACTAACCTTTCAGGTTTTAGTAATATGTTGGACAGTTCTTAACCCAATTCTAGTAATTTAAGCAATTTCTTTAGTTGCTTTCTTTGTGCTTAATTTGATCCTTCTGAAATACAGTAACCTCTTTTCCACAGCCACAACCATATATCTTACAACATGGTTGTGTAAGGAATGATAAACTTCAATTAGAGTTGCAAGCAACAATGAGTGGGCCCAAGACAGCAGGCACACCGAGCATATAAAGGGAATATCCCAATACCATTAAGACATAATTTTAGAAAAAGGGGAATTTTATGTTTAGACCTCCAAAATGTCCCAGATGCTGGAAAAAGAATCACACTATGATGTCACTCACTGTGATGTCACTGAACGTGATGTCACTCAATATAATGTCTTACAGAAAGTTATTAACCACTTTTTGGCATAAGTTTAACAATAGAAGCGCCGAGCACCGGTCATTTGACCGCAATGGGGGGAAAAAAAATACTTCACACTCGATCAAATTCCAGGACCCTCCTTTCATGACTTTTCCTAGATCTGTGAGCTTAATCACCCTGCATGCCTACATTTTCAAAATCGCACCAGTAAAAGCCAGTATAAAGCTATTTTGCTCTTATTTACGTGAAATCGCTGACAGCTGTATGGCGGCATGACGTCATGCCTTTTCCAACCTGCGATTCTCATTTCTCTCAGCAGATGGCGCAAGGGATCGCGCATACTATCTATGCGTCATTCAGTGTGTGTATGTAACTATCTCAGGTTTCATTCCATATATGCAGTTTATATATATAATAATATAAGTCAGCAACGTCACAGCTGACTCATGTGAAATATCAAAAATCCCTCTGCAATTTTGCATCCTCAATGTCTTTAGATCATATAGGCCTGATTTGGTAACGATCGTATAAATTCCCTAGGAAGAGTGTATCAAATTCCTTCAGGTGCATTTTTTTAAACGACACAAAATAACTGACTTCCTGTTGAGTTGAGCCCATGATATGCAATGAGAAAGTTGTTCAGTTCAGTGAGCTCTAAATATGTACAGAGGTCCGTGTGCATAAGTGCAAGAGTGTATGAGCTATGCTGCAAAATCTCGTGGCCTCCTCTCAGGCCTTCTAATTGCAGCAGATTCCAACTTGTCTGTTAATTTCACAACATAGGGATGATGTCATAGTGCTTGGGCCTTAATTAGCCATAGGCAATATGGACTTAAACTTTCATTATCTTTAGGCTGAATGTTGATGCATAGTACAGTATATGTATCAATCATATATTTATATATAATGGTAATTTCTACCAAGGGGGATAAGTGTTTAGTAAGTAAGCCACATGTAAAATGTCACAAGCAATTTTATTAAATTTGTGACTGTGATCAAAATAAAATGCAGAGAAACGGTTTCATTCTCTGTTTGAAACATCGAAATGAAAAATAGGTCAAATACAGGCTATATTAATTAAAAATAGACCTGTCTCTGAGAATGCTCCTTTAGATGTTCTTAACAACTATAACAGACTAATTAAAATAGAGTCAAATACAACAATATAAATGTAAACAGAACAAATATATCCACAAGCCCAAATGCTCTGATGAAGTAGTTAAGGCCTTTTTTTTTCCTCAAGTAGACGATGGACCTCCCAGAGATGTCACAGAGAAAAAATACATACATATTGAGTGCATATTGAATGTGCTTTCTTTCTGGATAGAAAACTTTGAAGGCTTCACACCACAAAGTACAGTATAACACACTCTTTTAACTGCACATTACGACTCTGATATTGCAGTGCTGAAGACTATTTTTACACATCGTATTTCCATCATGCCTTTTTGACTTTTAATGGTAACGCTATCCATTTAGCACACCAGCATATTTTAGCAAGGCAGCACATGCTGTAAACATCAGGTTTAAGCACAGGTGAAGGTGAAGAGTGAGCAGAGAGATGCAAAAAGTGGCAGAGGAAGAAACGTGTCATATAACGTAACATAAACCTATATCAACATAAATGGTATTGTCTCTCCTTACAATATATATTAATATACATTAAAAAGTAGATATACCATCCTAATAATGCATCAGTTATGGTTAAAAGGATTGTTGCCAGCTGGAAGATATCCATTTATCCAATTAAAGCCTCTTATAGTATATTTAAAATATTTTAAAAACAAAACAAGTCAACGAACAGTGGTCATTAAAATGTGAAGGCAGCTTCATATAGGAATAATTTAATGGAATCAAATCTACTCTAAGTGCAATGTGTTGACATTCAACTCTGCACAATGGCTGTGAAGAACACTAGAAATAATGTTTTGTTAAATTATGAAAAAGCACAGTCTAATTTGTAATAACCCATTCTCTAACAGATTGTGACCCAATTTTCTTGGTAAACACACACTCAAAGAGAGAGAGAGAGAGAGAGAGAGAGAGAGAGAGAGACACTAGGGAATGAGTCATTTTCAAATCATATTTTTTCCTATAGTAAATCTGATGCCAGCCCACACAGCTGTGTAATTGACCCTTCAGGGGGCTGAGCTGCTATTAACAAGTCAGTGTAAAAACTGTCTCTAACAATTACATGAAATCAATCAGGAAGTGAGAATGGAGCACTGGAAAGGCAAAAAGGCGGATTGTCATCACAAGAGCCCTTGTTCTGTTCGGTGTTACCACAGGAAACAAAAAGCGGCCATCATCTCTGCTATTGTCCCATACTCGTCCCCATATCATTCAATATCCTCACTAGTGAGAGTGTTTTACTCACACCATAGGGAAAACTAATATGTTTTGTTCAGGTCTGTATGTGAGAATACAAGGGGCAAGCAGAAACAGAATTTAACCTGGATGGTGTGATTGTGTACAGATCTTTGAGATACGAGTCAGACTAAACTTACCAGATCACCTAATTAAGGAGCACTGGATAACAAAAGGCATTTATAGTAGTAGGGATGAGAATGTGTGTAATTTACACTTCATTGTATTTTAATATTCATCACAAAAAATCTTCCTGCTTTTAATGTTAG
This sequence comes from Dinotopterus cunningtoni, assembly GCA_028565755.1. Lineage (NCBI taxonomy): Eukaryota > Metazoa > Chordata > Actinopteri > Siluriformes > Clariidae > Dinotopterus > Dinotopterus cunningtoni. The sequence goes on from JAOTRS010000026.1 coordinate 7,544,734, forward strand.
GACTGGGTTACATGATGATGATGACGATTTATCAATACTGATAAACACCCATTTACTACTGTATAATGTTTAATGTCATATTAATGATGTATATTTTTTCCCTTTTGTTTCTGGTTTAATTTTGTAATCTTTTGCATATTTTTTTACGCAGCAGATGTATCTAAATGAATCTGAATATTGTTTAAATATTTTCACACTATTAGTATTAAATGTCTGACTTCAAATCAAGGTGCAGTTAGAAGCATAATTTACATGCTACTGGATTTTTTTTGGTACCACAAATATTTTGAAAATGTGGAACGCATTTTCAAAATTGCGTTGCACATTTTCAATATTATTTTTTTAATTTTTATTTTGTGGTAACAAAAAAAATTCTGTAGCATGTAAATTATATTTCTAACTGCATCCTACTGAAAACTGTTGACTGTCAATAAAATAATGTAAATGTTTGGGGAAATGGTATAACTCAGTGTAGTTTATGCAAACGTGAATTAACCTGGAACAAAAGCACAACATGCATGAGTGATCACCTGAGGAGGAAGCATGCCATGAGTGTTCATATTAGTTTTTAACACACGAGTTAAACTTGCAAGGTTGTCAACCCAAAGAAATGCAAGTAATAAATGTTCTTTAATAATGTGATAAAATAAACAGGTTAATAAAGCAGTTTTTACTGGAAATGTTTGATAGTCATTTATAATTTTATTGTCACTCTGTCCCATTTTGTAATGTAAGTAAACATTTGATATTAGGTTGTTTATTGTTTTTGTTATCACTGCATTTGTCCAGTCCTTTTAAATTGTAAAAGATTTGCAAGTAGACAGATGTTAGTCCTTCAAGAAGAATATAAACAGCCACTTGAAATCTGTTTTACTCACTCACTCATCTTCTATACCCCTTTATCCTGTATTCAGGGTCGCAGGGACCTGGAGCCTATCCCAGGAGGCTTAGGGCACGAGGCAGGGTACACTGAAATCTGTTTTAAACAAGTACATTCCTTGGTTGGTTAGCTTTATGTTTTATGTTATGTTTTAAATTGAATTGAGCCAATATCCAGGCCAGTATTCAGCAGACTACTGAAAAAAAAGTAAGTAATCAATATTTGCAGAATCATAATATACATTGCAGTGTAGAATAAGGTTATCTTTAGAGAAGCATTTAAAAGACTTTTTTCTTTTTCTTTTTTTTTGCTATCCCTATGCAGCACCATGAGCGATATTCGTGTTTTTGTTAAATTATTTTTGGAATAATTTCAGAAACACAGAGATAAAGCCGAGTGCTTCATGCTTTCTGGCATAAATTGACAATGCAGACACACACATGCACAGCAAAGACACCAAAGTCTGTGCTAATGCACTAAAGCAGGAGGGAGATGAATGGCTGCCATAATGTGTGCTGGCATGGCTGCTCCACTACCAGAGGGTCACAGGAAGAGGACAAGCAGAAGGACCACAAGCATGTACTGTACACACACACACACACACACACACACACACACACACACACACACATACACACACACACACAGGAATTTAAGTCACTTCACATCCTCTATGAAAGCATGCTTCCATAAAAGCATCCCTACTCATTTCCACACATTTTATTACTGCATCCGACTTAGAGTGGGAACATGTTATTGGATGGAAACGATGGAGCAGGTTAAAGCAGGTAAAAAATTGGTGTGCCTCTGTATCTGTATTCAGTGATGATGGATTCTCCTGCACTGCTGAACCAGATCAGTGTTTGCTCTCCTGCTTGAAGGAAACAATAACGTTTGCTGCAATCAGTCGACAGGCAGGATTGCAGCGGGATGGTTTTACAGGACACAGAAAAACAGGAACAACCGTGCCTCCTACAGGCCACTCACATAAAAACAATCATTTATTTGTAAGATTTTGTAAAGGTTTTCAGTGGCCATGAGTTTCAGCTAGTGCCGCAGAATGATTTATGGATTGTCCTTTGCTGTATGCTAGAGCACAGAAAGCAGGTCACATCCATCATGTGCAACACAGGGTGATCTTATATCTTCAACCTTTGAGTTGAATCTGCAGGTCTGGTTGACCTGAAGTTCAGCACAGAAGCTGGTGTTTGCAATCTATACAGAAAAAAAAAATCTCACAATGCTCAGTCGTTAAATCTTATATACATGATGATTTTATGAATGAAAAATTTAGCCAGGGCCGAAGGAATAACAGCTAAGATGGGCATTGTGGAGATTAGGCAAGTAATAATACAGTTCTGATTTGGATGTTGTACTGTTGAGTTGGTGATAACACAAGTTTTTTCGCCAGAGAGATTAATATATCTCAGGCATGCAGAGGAGTTCAGGAATAGAGCGCTGTGACTCAGATGTGGAGTCAGGTAGATTTTATTGGGTATATTATGATTCCGATAAGACTTTCCCCCAACTGTCTAAAACCATGGGTGCAGTGTCAAAACTTAACTATTGAGCACAAGCAGACAAAGGAGTGCACACTGACATACACAGAAGCAAAACACCTGCTTTAAAAGCCAAAGTAAGAACAACGGTGCATTATATAAACGATTACAGAGGGGTGGACAAATCAGTAGCACTAGCACTCATGTATTCCCTCAGGCAGCTAGAACTAAGTGGTCAGGGACAAGCCTCTGTATATATTATAAAGGTTTGGATTTTTTTTTTTATTCTTGTAAATTCTAGAAAATTCTACTCAGCTATTCATTGCTAATCAACAATGAATTCTAGAAATGTATAGACAATTCTTGTAAGTTCTAGAAAATTCTACTTTGCTTCTCATTGCTACTCAACAATGGATTCTAAAAAATGTATAGAAAATACTTGTAAGTTCTAGAAAATTCTATTCAGCTACTCATTGCTACTCAACAATGATATCTAGAAAATGTTAGAAGATTTTTGTACAAACATTCTATATTTTCTACAACATTCTCAAAAGTTCTTGAAAATTTAAGTTCTAAAAACTTAATTTTAATTTTAAGTTCTAGAAGATTCTACTCAGCTATTCATTGCTGAGTCACAAGTCACAAAAGCAAAGTCTGAAGATAAAAATATGGCTTTTCCATTTACTTTAGGTATAAGCCACTGGGAAATGACACTTTATGCCTCGGAACAAGAAAAGTAAAAAACATTCTTACAGCTGTTATGGTTTGACAACCATGGTTGGCTAATGGAGCTATAATGTTCCTGTCAGAAAAAAAAAGCATGGATCTGTAGAATATTAAGCTCTACACAAATAAAATGGGTGTTCAGGTAGAATTGAATTAGTCTTTGTACATTTAATACATTCAGGTCATCCACTAACTTTATTTTATTGCTATATAAGGTTGCCGAGCTTAGACCTAAACCAACTGAAGCAACCTCATCATAAAACTGCCTCAAGAGGCTTGTATAGTAGGCACTATGGGTGATGATTGATGCTTCTTTCCAGGTGCATGAGTTTCTCTCTTTCAGAAATTAGTGAAATACGTTAGTGTGTGTGCGCAGGTGAGTGTCATTAGAGAGGTTTCTTGTTAAAAAAGTTTCCCAACACAGCAGTGTTTCTGTTAGTGTGTGTGTTTCTGTGTGTGTTTTTGAGCACAAACTAAAATATAGCAGCCCCCTCCCTCCTCTCTGCACAAAAAAACACTGCTCTGTCAGGATTCTTTTTAAAGGTAAAGTACAGGTTAATTTGTTTTATTTTTTCTTTATTTCCGGAACGAATTATGCTCGCAATCCAAGGTTTAACTGTATAAGTAAGAAACAATGGCAGCTGTTATGGAAATAAGGGAAGGTGAGGAAGAGTCCCATTGCACCTACACACAACAATTACCCATAACATTAAAACCAGTCACAAGTGTATAACTCTAAATATCTCTTCTCAGTTGCACCTGTTTTGGTGCAAGATATATTAGGCAGCAAGTAAACAGTCAGTTCTACAGTAGTACTCCGTAGCCATAGACCCTTTAAAGTGCTCAGTGCACATGAACATCAGATCTAGCCAATAAAGCAATGGAAGAAGGTGACCTGAACTGAATCACTTTTTTAAATTAATGTGGATTGGTGTGTGTTTCTTACCTGGGAAAGAGAAGGCACCACAATAGCCCATAGAAAGGATGGAATCGGTGGAATCAGTGGCATACTCTTGGAAATGTTTTGTTGCAAAAACTTGGGTCCTGGCCTTTATGTGGATGTTACTTTGACACTTTCAAGCTACCTGAACATTAGCAGAAGACATTAGCAGCAGATCTCTTAAATCCTGTGAATTGTAAGGTGGGGTCTCCATGTATCAAACTTGTTTGTCCACACTTAATCAGAATGACATCTTGAGAAATCAGAAGCCAAGTCAACACCTTGAACTCTTTGTTATGCACCTCAAACCATTTCTGAACAATGTTTGCCATGTGCAATGTTTGTAGGCCATGTTAACCTGCTGAAAGAGGTTACTTCCATTATGGAATATTGTTGCTCTGAAGCCCATGCTCTGACTCAGTTGTCTAGACATTATTTGGCCCTTGTCATCAAAAACTAATATATTAACCTACAAATTTGAAAATATTATCTGACACAAAGGATAATATATAATAAAAAGTTGAATATCTCATGTAATTTATTGAATCCTGTACTCAAAATAAAAAAATGGTTATATAAGGGTAAAACCCTGCTGTGTCAGAAGAGTAGAGAGACTCAGGAGGCAGGCATTTTTAGCTGAGATCTGTGTGCATTCAAACACATTTCAGCACACTTAAAAAAATGCAATAGAAACAGCACAACAACAAAAATTGATCTGTCTTGCAGCTTTTGCTCATCTTCATTGTAAGTTCATGCTTATTGGCATGTTTATGTCAGATCTTTACACTTGCCCAGGTATACTACTTCCATAACTTCATCCCTAATAAGTGACTGTTTACTTGCTACCTAATCTACCCCATTCCCTGAAAAGAGATATACTCCTCTACTGCTTTTGCAAAATGGTGAAAATGTGAAAAAGCAAATGGTGGCTTCAGTTAAAGTACAAATAATCACACTATCATTTCAATCAGAAATAAAAATAATTTGTTTTCTGTAGTAATTTACTATAGCAGCAAT
>JAOTRS010000026.1:7557243-7571803 GCA_028565755.1 Dinotopterus cunningtoni
TATTAAAAGTTTGAAAAAAGAAAGATATGCACTATTTTTGCAAGTTTAGAGTCAGTGCTAGAGCTTTATAACAGTCAGAGGTAAAGGTAAAGTCCTCAGGATGGAGAGTTTTTCAGCTTCTAGAAAAGTTGCCAAGCAGAATATGTTTGTCCAATTAACTTCAAGGAGGGAGTGACAGTCAATTGCTGTTACAGTATGTACAGTAACAGTCCAAAGTGTTTTTTGAGTAAATACCCTTATTAGTGCTACAGTACTACAACTACTGTATAAATCCATATTATGGCAAAAAACCTCGGTCAAATAAAGGGAAAAGACAGTCCATGATTGCTTTAAGAACTTGAATGTACTGTATCCCCAAATGCAGTCGCAAAAAAACATCAAACGCTATAATGAGGAGGGCCGTCCGAGGAAAAGAGGATCAAGAGCTACCTCTGCTGTAGAGGATAAGCTTATTAGAAGTACCAGCCTCCGAAAAAAAAAGCTGATTTACAGCACCTCAGATAAGAGCCCACATACTGTAAATACTTCTCGGAGTTCAAGCAGCAGACAAATTTCAACATCCACTGTTCAGAAAAGACTCAGGCTTCATAATTGAATTGTGGGAAAGAAATCATTACTTCGCAAGAACAACAAGCAGAAGAGACTTGCTTGGTCCAAAAAACACAAGGAATAAACAATAGATCAGTGCAACACTGTCCTTGTCTGATAAGGCCGAATTTGAGATTTTTGGTTCTAACTGCCATGTCTTTGCTAGACATACACAGGGTAAACAGATGGTTCATGAAGATGTGGAGAACACTGTAAAGCATGGAGGAGGTGGTGTGATGGTGTGGGGGTGCAGCAACATGCCATCTGATCTGGTTTGCACTTGGTGGAACCATCATTTGTTTTCCAACAGGACAAACCCGAACCCAAAACATATCTCTAGGTTATGTAAGAGCTATTTGTCCAAGAAGAAGAGTGAAGGAAGGCGACAGATGACATGGCCTCCACAATCACCTGTGGGATAGATAACTTGTGGGACATGCTGTTAAATGAAAATAATGTACTTTACTACTAGTAAGAGCTTCTCCGCTTCACTTCAGGCCACATCTTGCACCCCATCATTTATTATTTTTCTAAATCATTATTCCATGTCAGATTTTATTCGTTACATGTACAAAGTGTTTGGGAAAACCTTGTCTACATAAATAGGCAGGTTTAAAATTTAATTCATGCATAACCGTGATTACCAAATGCAGGTAGGAAAAATGCTTTCTTACAAAATATGCTATTTTGTATAATCCTGTCTCATGCAAATAAGATCTACAATGTTCTTTGTAATAGGTTTAAATCTAAAATATGACAGATTTCTTATGTGTTATTGTAAAATATAGGATTACTGGGAAAAAAATAGAATCAATCGATGATATTATGAGATTATATACATGTAAATCTCCCATCCAAAAATATTACTTGCTTGTAATTAGAGCATTTTCTCTCAAATACTCATAAATCATGTCATCACATTTAAGCATGAATGCTTGGAGCATAAAAAATGTCTAATATATATATTTGAATATTTCATGTGCTGAGAGAATAGTATTTTGTACACAGAACTCTAAAACCTGAGCTAATTTTGCCTTCACATTTCCATGAGCTAAACTCTCCACGCTAAACTTTCTCATTCCTTTTTTCTGAAGAGGATGTTGTGAATCGGCTGCAGGGCTTTGAATGCAGGAGGAGGTTAATCTGGTGTAATGTCTAATGATGGAGATTTCCAGTGGGAACGCTGTGTGCAGTTCGAGCGCCGTCCCAGTTGTCCTAACTGACATGAAGAAATGAATGCTTAGAGTGTGAGCATCATGTGCTGGCGCTATCGTGACCATCTTCCTTATCACTTTGGAGATTTAGATGGAATCTGACAAGCTGTGGGACTCCTACTGCATCACTTATGACAGAGTGATAGAAACTACTAAGAACTACTGAGAATATACTTGGTAGGTTAGAGAACACACACAGGTTCCCCACTCCGAGGCTCTATGCTGTTTGTGATCTGTTGACTGAAATAAATCACATTCCCGATAATTCTAGTCTCACAACAACAAACCCTCGAGTTAAACAAAATAAACAGCAGAAATTCAGCGGGGAAATGTATTTAGCGCTGCTTTCTTTAGAGGTGACATCTCAATCCTGTGTTGATTTTCTGGAACACAATCTGCTTATAAAACATCTCTTTTTTTACCGACTCACTTTATACAGTATGCAATATGGAAGAATGTGCCACACTATGGCAGAGAAAGTGCTATGGTTGAAATTTATGATTCAGTGATTCAGTGACAGCTCACATATGGTAAGTTTTTTTTTTTTTTCTTTTAATTAGGACACATTATTGTTAGCTTATGATAGGAAGAAGTTGACAAAATAATGTGGGCACATCAGAACACCGAAGTGTTACGAAGATAAATTAAAACAAAATACAACAATTTTTTTTTTTTTTGCAATAGTGATTACAATGGTGATTGCAAATAGTGAATTATGCAGGCTACATTTCGAAAGCAGAACAAATAATGACTGCGACAAGAGGATCTGGTAATAAAGTACAGTATAAACTACGATCCTCTAGGTATGATTTTTTTTAATATACAAAATACCATGAATATTTTGTTCAGGTTTAAAGGTCCTGTAATTAAATTTAGTGCTACCCTTTGAAATGAAAGGTACAAAATAAGAGAAGCAATAAAATCACAAAACAAAACAAAATGGATTCGATAACTGGCTTGGCTCTTTCATTGTGGCGTGGTTTATGTTATAAACGGTTCTATGATATTAGCTGCCTAAACAGATTTTTTATTAATTATTTTTTTTAAAGTGCATGTTTTTTTTCACAATGCAAGAGAAACTGTTTCGGGTATTTTTCCGAAAATAAGACATTGCAGAAACGAATATAAAAATCACATAGCTGAAAGCAATTCTAAAACGCTGCAACCAAAAATAATAAAAATAATAAAAAAATAATAATAAACACAAATCACACTCATACATAATGTAAATAGCAGGCTTAAATACCAACTGGCGTTGCCGTGAGGACAAAAATTACAACAGATCTATTCAAACGTTTTACCTTTACTCGTTAGGGCTGAGCACTGCCTCTTCGATAAATTGAACTGATGAAAACCCTGGGGAGATGCTTTCACGCTTTATCACTGGACATGAACGGTAACAATGCATAGTGGTAGAAGGACACAAAATCAACAGTAGAACAGTAGAGCCATCATAATAAACGTTGTTGTGCCATTTTAGCATTGTTCCAATTATAAAACTGGAAAACATCCCATTTTGGCTTTAAAATGTCTTGATAATGGGAGAACTAATAAAGTATAAGAAAATATACATATATTTAAAAAAAAAACAACAACAAGGAACTGTGTCCAGGTAGCTCATTCATAAAAACGCACTTTCCCCCCCATTAACTATTATGAGAAAGAGATCATGAAAAAAAAAAAAAAAAAAAAAAAAAAAAAATGCACCAATTAAAATTAACATACTGTAAAGCATGAGCTTCAATATGTTTAGCGGCTCCAGGATTGACCCGATTACCCTCAGGTATTTTACTTTAGCTACACTCACTCTGGTTCTCAGTGTCTACATGAGGCTTGTGCCAGGATTATGATTCTTTACATCACTTTGTTGTATTTGTTGTAATAGCTCAAGGAGACAGAAGAGGCTCAAATGGTTCTAATTCAGTTTTAGAAAGCACTGGGCAGGGAAATATTTAATGTACCCAACACCTTAATAATAATAATAATTATTTGTAACATATTTCAACCTAAGTTAAGGTTAGCATCTGAGATTGCTACCATTTCTGCAAATTCTCCATAAGATACAGTGGAGAATTGCCTGAAAATATCTTACAAATGAATGATTAAAAAAAAAAAAGAAAAAAAGAAAACTGGTTTCAATAAACTCACACTACTTAACTATTATCTACAGAATGATTATTTTGGGCGACTCGGGCCCTGACCTATTTTGTCAAACTCTTGATCCGGAGTGTTTATACAATCACACTAAGGCTGTCTGAGTTTTACCCCCCTCCTCCTCGTTCCTGACGATTGAAGCTTACAGAATAGGGAGTTTTCATTACAGTTCCCCAGGAGTGGCAGTTTTTGCTGTATCGTAAAGCAGCATCATATGGTGTCTTAATAACGAGGCTGTTACATTGCTGAGAGCCATTGAAGCTTACAGAATAGGGAGTTTTCGTTACAGTTCCCCAGAAGTGGCAGTTTTTGCTGTATTGTAAAGCAGCATCATATGGTGTCCTAATGACAAAGATGTTACATTGCTGAGAGCTACACGTCTTATTAGCAGCCATTAAAATACATGATGTTACAGTGCGAGTCTTCAACTCTCTCCCGTAAGATACTCATAAGATACATGATACTTCCGCGTTCATAGCAGAAGCTTAAAATTGCATTACGTCCATGGTTTTTTTTTTTTTGTACCTTTAGAACATGAAACATGAGTTCTGCCATCAACTTCAGTTGACTCATTGATGATGTGCATTCTGAAGACACAACTAATTCACCTTTGGATAGTAAAATGTCTGGTTGCACCACTAAGACGAGATTAAATGATAGTAAAAAAACATTACATTACAAGTAAACATCATATTTTTACTTTGTTATGATTGTCAAAGATTCCACCTGCCAGGGAAAACTATAGGTCCCATGCTGAACGTGACAGTCAGATGTGGTCAATGTCAATGTCTGCAAATTCTCCAAGTAGAGAGCACTGGTGTATCCGATACTGCTCAGGTTCTGTTCCGGATGAAAGCAGCAGCAGAAGCACACAGGATCAGGTTGTCTAGTTTCAAACGAATTCCTTCAGGCAAAAGAGCCCAAGCACTTCTGTGGTGGTTTATCAGTGGTGCATTGTTAACTCTGCAGTCATGGTGCCGGATTTGTTGACTGGAAGGTCCAAAAGGTTGATGGGTCGAGGTTTCATCAGAGCTCCACTGGACCACCTCAATGGTCCAGATGGGTCACAAATGTATAACATTCTAACAGCGTGAAAATTATGTGTGTGCAGGAAAGAAAAAAAAAAACTATAATAATAATACTTTACTTATTATTCTTATTATTATTACAATGATGATGATGATTTATTCATTTTCTATAGTACTTATTCTGTACAGGATCACGAAAAGCCTGGAGCCTATCCCAGGAGACTTCAGGCACGAGGTGGTGTACATCCTTGACAGGGTGCCAATCCAACGCAGGGTGCACACAGACACACACAGACACACACAGACACACACACACATACAAATGCACACACTACAGGCAATTTGGGAAGACCAATTAGCCTATTCTGCATGACTTTGCACTGTGGGAGAAAACAGGAGTACCTGGAGGAAGCCGACGCATGGGAATCAAACCCTTAACCCTGGAGGTGAGGGCGACAGTGCTAACTACTACACCTTGCTGCCATTATTATTATTATTATTATTATTATTATTATAGTCTTTCTAAAGCTTCTGCTCCCTGGATGCGTGCTGTTATATGCCAGGATAAATAAGTCCATGGAGTCCCTCCATGTTACCTGACCTTCCCCCTACCCATCCCACTTAACCCCTCCCCTGCCACACCTGGCTAACCCCAGTTGCCCTGCCTTATCTCTGGTTGCTGCAATAGACTGGAAGGTACCCACCTTTTCTGACTAAACTGTCTCTCAACACATTCTACTTATAGTTACAAATACACACACATGCATACACACACACACACACACACACACACACTTACATCTCTTTAACTGGTTCCTGCCTTTTCGGCTGCTACCTCTTAAATAATTTTACACGATGGCTTTTTAGCCTTTAAAATGTCTTTTTTTTTTTTCTTCGAATAAAAATGACATGAAATAAAAGTGACAGCGGATGAGATAAGATGAGATGAGAAGAGAAGGGTTAAATGTCCCCAGAGTCACACCATACAAAGAGACAAATATTATACATTCAGGTGTGGTATAACACAGAACACAACTTTTAAGCTGCTGAAAGCAAGTGAAGCGAGTGCTTAGCGGTTATCCGGCAAGACTCGCCCGCCAATCAAACAGACGAGCATGCCGAATGGGGAATGGGGAGCATCTGCTGCTTTTTTTTTTTTTTTAGAGGTAAGCTGGAAAAAACATTTCGGAAGGAGAAAGACAGATAAATAATAAAAAAAATATATAAAAAAAAGAAAAGGAAAAAATAAATCACACGCAACAATGTCTAACAGAGGTGGTGCTTTTCTGTGCTGAAAAGGTTATCATGCACGAAAAAAAAAAAAAAACGCTTCCCACTATGCATGCAGACAGTGGAGCATTCGTAGCAGTCTCGTTTCGATTCTTTTTTTTTTGCTTTCCAACATCTATCATTCCGTGCTACACACACAGTAATAAAACCATAATAAGGATCATGTGGAGCGTAGTCTGCAGGTTCATAGAAGTTCAAATATATAATAACGTACACAATAAAATAACTAACTGTCATTCTTCTGTGATTATGTGGTCCATGAATTTCAAAGTTGTACATTGTATGAGTTTGCTGCGAGCCTGTGTATAAGTGTAACTAGATATTTGGGCCTAGATCTATACATGGCATGGATAGGTAAAGTAGTATAGAAGCTACTTTGTATTGTTTTTTCTGTTTTTTTTTTTTTTTTCGTTTGTTTTTTTTTTTTTAATCATTGCATTTCTCCCTCTTCAGTTTTAAAAAACAGCTGGACGGAACAGCAGGGCAGTGCTACGCTGATAAACCAAGTGTCTTCATAAGCCAGAGGAGAGACAGAGGAAAGAAAAAAAAGAAAAAGAGGACAGGTGTTGACTGTCCGGATGATCACTTCTGAGAAAAAAGGGCGCCGATGGTGACTCCTGCTGCTCCCAGTGCTGCCAGGCCGAAAACTGTCTTTAAATAGGGCCAGGGGTGGAACATGGATGCTCTCTGATGACTGTAGAGCTCCACGAAGGCATCCTGGGGAAAAAAAAGAGGAAGAAATAGAGAAACAAAGGTCATTCAGGACATTTTTAGCTTGCGTGATTATTTGCATATTTGTCACACTTCAAACTAATTTTAATATCATGGAACAAATTTTTATATTACATAACCTAAGTAAATGCAGTTTTTGAATGATGATTTGATTTATTAAGGGAAAAAAGCTACACAAACCTGCCTGGCCCTAAATTTAATAACTGGTGGTGCACCCTTGGTGTCAACAACTGCAATCAAGCGTTTGCGATATCTGGCAATGAGTCTTTCACATCGCAGGGGAGAAATTTTGTCCCACTCTGCTTTGCAGATATTGTTTTAACTCAGCCACATTGGAGGGTTCAACCTGTTTACGGTCATTTAAGGTTATCTTTGTGTAATATTAAAATTTCTTTGACGATATAAAAATTTTTTGAAGTGTGACAAATATGCAAAAAAATAAAAAAAATTTGAAAGGGGGCAAATACTTTTCTGGCTTGTTTCTTAGAAACCTATCCAGATTTCCGTAAAACTGCTTTGTGACCAGGTCTGTACAGTATACAAATGAAATGGAACTGAATGAGTAACACTGTGCCACGTCCTATTCCAATTCTCTGGCATGATATACTATACACTACACTATGTAGGGCATTTACTATAGATAGTGTTTGAAAGCCATTTTCTGGGACTTGGGGATCCCTTTCGTCTTTGCCCCTCCCAGTTTTCACAGTTTTATAAACCAGACACTTCACATCTGCGCAACCAGAATCCCTGCAGGCCACCAGTCAGTCCAACAAAGATACAACGGGAGAAGGATGAAAACAGATGGGGGAATAAAGACAGATTTCTAGAACGTGTCATTTTTAATTCAAACTTATCACAGAACAAATATCAGACCTGACACATATATAAAAATAATAATAATAATAATAATAATAATAATAATAATAATAATAATCATCATCATCATCATCATTATTTTTATCTGTTTTCATATTATTCTTGCTAATGCTTTTCTTTTTTATATACAGTAATTAAAAAAAATACACATAAGGAATATCCGGGTCTTATTCTTTAGTCTGTTCTCCGTCTCCTCCCTCCTACCCGCAGTGCATCTGTTGCTTCCCTATCCTTTAGCATTTCAGACAGCAGGCTTAAAAGCCACAAGGTAAAACCCAGAACAGTGCAGCCAAAACCCACAGCATGTGTTGCTCTGCGGGCTGCTGTCGCTCTGAACCCAAAATATCACCACTTATCTGAACCTTTGGCACGAGGAAACAGCCGAGTTCATCGTCCCTTCCTGCTCGCTGGACCATTTATAAGGAAATAATGAGCCTCTTTTCCCCAGATAGGTGACTGCGAATTAATAGCGGGAGAACCCCTATTAAACACCATTCCCAGAAATAAAATAAATTATGCCTGGCCTGAGACGAACTGGCGCTACTGCAGTGATATATTATCATAGATTAGTGGAAATAGAGGACATGGCTCCCAGCAGTCGAGACGCGCTAAAGAGCCTCATTGACATTCTCTTTCTTAGGGTAAATGTGCACACATTATACAATCCAGTGTTTTTTCTACTTCATAATTAACCCAAGTACCTTTAGTTGCCCCAAGTCTATGCAGATAATGTGAGATAGTGCCTCTAGCGTCAGATATAAAGTGTTCGGTAATAAGTCATCCATGCATGAATAATGGCGAAATAAATGAGTTTGTTGATGCAAATATGGGGGGGAAGATTATTAACTGCTTATGCATACGTATATGCATGTATGTTTATGCATGAGCATGTGTTCATCCCCCAATGCATGCTGCCTAATACAAAAATCAGGGATTTTATGACAGTTCGCACCAGAGCATCCTCCTGCTGCTGGCCTCTAGATGGCACAGTGCAGTGCCACCCTATGCCCTACTGTTTGTTTTAGATGAAACCATGTCTCATGGGCGCTGGAAAAGCCCATAGGGAGAAAAAGAAAATGCTCAGAAGAGACGGAAACAAAGCAGACATGGGGTTGATTGAGAGAGACAAGGTGACAAATAGAGGAAAGGGAACCGTATGATTCAAGACAGAGGGAGAAACCGAACAGCGAAGGAAGGGGAAGAGACGAAAGAAGGCAGACTGAGAACAAGACAAAGTGACAGACGGAAAGAAAGACTGTACAAAAGAACAAATAAGAGAGAGAGAGAGAGAGATACAGAGGGAGGGAGTGGGCGGGAGTTAGAAAGACTGCATTGCAGGCGTTCCGCACTTCACGCGGGGAGAAGGCGCAGGTACACACCCATTAGCTCAAACTACATGTATGAAGATGAGACAGGTGGTCAGCTTTGGGTGTGTGTGTGTGTATGTGTGTAGGTGTTCGGATGCAACCCTGCTTCTTTCGCACAAAAGGGTTTCATGTTTTCTCTTCAACAGCTTCTCCAAATGTGCTGATGCAATATTAACTAGCTGGCGCCTTGTGAAAGACAGAGCACTCTGCTTCAGTTTGCACTTGGCATACTGCTCTGTGTGAGGAAAAGGTCTAAGGTACTGTCCGCAGGAGCCGTTTCATAAGAGTGACCGAAAAAAAAACAAGGCCGGAGTGCTCGCCTTGCGGTTCTTTTCAAACTTTTCCACACTTTGTAGCCTTGGGCTTGGAAGGCACTTAACTCTGATTGCACTGCATCACAACTCGAACAAAAACAAGCCATAATATTGCAATACGGAGAACAGTAAGGTCTAATGATACATATAAATGCAATAACTATTTACTAGTTTCATTTGTAAATAAAAGCTCCTGTACCATATAATCGCAATCAGGTACATGTTGCTTCCATATGAAATATAGAAACGTTCAAAAGGGGTGAATACTTGTGCAAGCCACTTTAAGCGCTATCCTTCCAACCACACCATGAATGCACTGTCCAACTGTCTTCTTTAATAACATCTGGCATGCACACACACACACACACACACACACACACATCACCCTGTTTTAATTAGCCGCTGAGTATAAAAGACAGGCAGTATGGCAGGTTTTACCAACTCATCTGGCTAAACTCTCACTCACGCCAAGCACTATCGTCCAATCGAGTCATTGTACACACACCAGCAGGTCATCAGCTGTGTCAATCATCAACATGACCAACAGTTCACTAGGTCACACCCTAATCATCTAATGACTGTTCGCTACCAGGACAGATGGACTGAGATCACAGTTTCTTCCAACATGTGTTGCTGAGCCAGCACAACGTATTTAACGATGACACAAGAGTCAGGCCTACAGAGTGTTTACACCACTAACAATGGCCACCAGGCTTGTTACACAGGCCGAAAAAAAAAATAAAAACTGGCAGCGATCTCCCAAGATGCTTCCGTTACTGTTTTCTATTTATACATCGCTGTTATCTGCGCTGTCTATCTCTTGACTGGCCACCTCTCTTTCCTGCAGGTTATCAGCATCTCATTTACGACACACACCTGGCTCTAAGCAATAAGCCACGCTTGAAGGACAAGGTTTTTTTTTTTTGGTTTTTTTGCAGCTCCAACCGAAAAAAAAAAAAAAAAAAGGATGAGGTAAGCATAAAATAGCACACTAACAAGTGATGGGACACCCTGTTCCATTTGAGATGTCATCCTGTGGCAACCTGGCAGTGCTATGTGCCTTTCTTTACTGGTATTTCTGTGTACTGGTGTGATTAGGGCCTGTGGCAGGCCCCAGAGCAGGAGAGGTGACAAGAACGAAGTGTCGATGTGTGTCCACATGTCTGTTTGCTCAAGCCAGGTTTTTTTTTTTTCCACCTCAGTAAACATCCTCATTAGAGCTGCTTCCGCTCCGTGTTTGAACAGACTGCCTATGTTTGCCCAAGGCCGCTGCTAATGGCCTCGCTAACACAGCCTTGTCTCTGACCCCGGCTTTCAGCAACAGTGAAAGGTAAGGAAGGTGGAGCAGGGAGCACAGAGGGATTGTCAGTCACACTCCCATCTTATGCTGTTCATCTGGTTAAGCTTATTGCTCCAGAGATACAAATATTAGATAGCGCAACTCGAGAGAAGAATCGTCAGGTTGTGAGCGTAAAAAAACAGAGCTTTCGGGTTGATTTAAACGCTGAGGAGAAATGGATTTCAAGATGTTTACACAGCGCTGTATAGTAGTTATGATAAAAAGCTCCTCATCAGATATCAAGATTTTCATATGATGTATGAAGCAAATGTTTCTTCATGCAGTAAATGGTCTATAATTATGTTCATCATGATGATTTCTCCAGACTTATCCAACCCCAGACATCAAACGAATACATCTTGTGGTTTGTTTTATAACAGGCTATACCACCTGTTATGATGTAAACAATATTGAAAGCTACTAAGGCACCCAATAAAATCCTGCCAGTAGAAGGGTCAGCCTGGTTGTTTTTTTTTTCTTTTACGACCTGCAAGATGCAAAACGTCTTCTATTTTTGGTGGTTTATGGTATTTAAATCATTTCCAGTGAAACCTATACCTATGAACATTATTCATCTGGATAGATTGGTCGACAGCAGTTCCTTAAATAATAAAAAAACAAATTCTGAATGAGGCGCGGCTTCAGGCAAACACTAAAAAAAAAGGATGTTAACGTACAGATAATGCATGATATTATTTATTATACAAAAGTGAGTTCCGACAGAAAAATCTGATTGAACGTGAAATATTTCACGGGTGGTTATAAAAGACAGTAACAGCACTGGGATGTATAGCACTCTGCATCAAACTATAGCACTCTGCATCAAAGGTGTTCTGATAACTGTTAATTACTCTCAGTCACCAGCATGGGTGAAAGTAGGTCTGTATGCAGAGCAGCTACCTGACAAAACCTAGGGTTACGCATCTGATAACGTTGTCATCTTAACACACCGACTCCCTAATAACTACGTCTAAGTCGTTCCGAATTGCCTCCCTGTTGTTTTATTTATGACTAAGTCGAGTGACAAAGCTAACTAGCTTCTAACACAAGGCTGAATCCCAAATCACTCTCTAACTCCTAATCAAGGGCACTACTTGGTGTGTGGAAGTGATTGAATACCCTAGCACACTTGCTTTCCATTTAACTCTATTTAGGATTCAACCCTGGAACCCGGACGTTAATCCAATTCAATTTTATTTGTATAGCGATTTTAAACTATTGACATTGTCGCAAGGCAGCTTTATACAATCAAAAGAATCATTTAAGTTTGTATGAAATGTGAATATGTATGAATCAAAATGATAAGATAGTCCCTGATGAGCAAGCTGAGGACGACGGCGACAGTGGCAAGGAAAAACTCCCTGAGATGGTAATAGGAAAAAACCTTGAGAGGAACCGGACTCAACAGGGAACCCATCCTTGGGTGAAAACGGATAGCAGGGATTGATCTGCAGTCATACTGTGTGTTAGGAGGCTGGAAGTGTTTAAGGTAATATGGAGTCCAGTTCGTTATTGGAGGCTCTATTGGAGGTAGACTGTAGGAAACTCCAGTCCTGAACTAATAATTGTTGTAGCTGAGTGGAATAAGTGGGAATATAAAGAAAAAACAAATGATATTTACAGGACTGTGCACCACCTCCATGGTTTATACTTGTCACCTTTTGGCTACATAGTACCGGTAAGGATTTAAAACTTCTTTCACCCCTGTTAGTTACACTAACTGTCCGTCGCCAGCTCTGCCATCCACGGTTAGTCAGTACCACCACGTGTCCAACAGCATTCCCTCTCATGTAATATTGCTTTAGTATTATTTATTATATTTATTTATGACTACACCACTGGTACAAGGACTAGTATTTTTAGGGGTAGAGTAAAAGTATAAGGAACAGCCATTAAACTAAAATTATGCGGAAAAAAAAAGGTTATTCACCAGTATAAACAAGCCTCAGACAAGCCATCACAAAACAGTCACTGATCTGGATTTCTCTCACAAAATATAGGACAGTTCCAAAAATCTGACGGACTGATAAAACAGTGGGCTTGAATATAATTTAATGTTTTTTTCTAGCATATTATGGTATAGCCACAAATCTGTGATCTTACTGTAAATCTTTCATGATATGACCAGCAAACTGGGAGACGAAGGAATCAGGAGACTTGGAGCCAGGGTTCAACAAGATAACCAGTCGGCGTGTGCAATATAGACTAAACATGAGTTGTAAAACAACTATATTTATCCCTGTCTTATGCCGAGTTCTCGAAGCATGAACCCAAGGCCAATATATAAGGAATAACAATAAAAGAGAAAACATAATCAAGGACAAAAACATCATGTGAGCATATGTGAACAAGGACACAAAAATCACACTGATATGAACTAAATCTTAATGATTGGGTCATTAGCGTAGTGTTTAGTACTGTGGCCTTGCACCTCCAGGGTCGAGGGTTCGATTCCCGCCTAACGGGTCAGTGTGTATGGTGTTTGCGTGTTCTCCCCATGTTTGGTGGGTTTCCTCCCACAATCGAACGACAAGCCAACTGGTGTTTCAGAATTGCCCATAGTGTGCGAGTGAGTGAGTGTGTGAGTGCTTGGGCCCCGCAATGGATTGGCCGCCTAGTGCACCCAGTCTCCTGGGATACGCGCCAGGCCCCCTGCAACCCTGTACGGGATAAGCGGTATAGAGGATGACTGAGAGTGATTGTGCGATTGTGACATATCTATATTAAGTATTTTTGGAAATTAAAAATTCTGAACAATTACAGATTGACTTGATATACAGCACAGCTTGACTTACCTATTAATAGACCTAATAAATTGAGTCCTCTTCAAAGCAAAGATGAATCCCATTTATTGTTTGATTGCTGCACAGAGTTTAATATGGTGGTGGTGTTGATTGTATTCTGTGCATTATACGCCTAACTGGTACTATGGTAAAATATTAGCACACTTGGCTTCATTTGGGTGTGCATGCCGTTATTACAACTAATTTGGTGTGCCTTGTGAAAGTGACAAACTACACCTTCCCCATGTTCTTTGATGACATTCCGTGGTACTCTCACTTGGTCTGTGTGAAGATTATTTTAGGTTGTACTCCGAGAGTGCAACACAACCTGTATTACTTGAGTCACCAAGATAAACTCTGTGAATGGCCATTTGACCCAGAGATGCTCAGGGCTGTGCCCTTATAAGAAATCAGAAGAGTGGCAGGTTTTTAGTGTCAGCGCATTTGTCATCACATCCTCCAGATTTCCTTACTGGGCACATGGCCAGGAGATGACCTCACGCCTTTCGCGTCAGCCAATCATGCTCACCCTGGGGGTACAACTCCTTCGATTTTCTCTTTTACAAATGAGTGCATGCTCAAAAAGCCCATCTAAAGAGTATTTTGGCCCAATTCGTTAAAGAACATCTGCGACCTGATTCGTTTCACTGGAACGGATGCCTCCGCACATGAATCTCGCAGAAATATCATGCCAAATTACTTCCTCATTCTTTCATTTTGAGGAGTATAATTGTGTCACCCACTCAAGCAATTCAAAGAATCTGAAGTAGAGGGATGATGCTTGCATGCTATAACACACACACACACACACACACACACACACACACACACACACAGCAAATATCACAACACTGTGAGTTTGTGTTCTTTAA
>JAOTRS010000026.1:7571903-7581936 GCA_028565755.1 Dinotopterus cunningtoni
TGTCTGTCTGTCTGTCTGTCTGTCTGTCTGTCTGTCTGTCTGTCTGTCTGTCTGTCTGTCTGTCTGTCTGTCTGTCTACAAGCAAACTGGGCCTGGAGCACTAAAGGAAGCAAAACGTAACTTAAATATTTTTCAGCACACTCTAAAAATGATGAAGCACAATAGCTGTGAAGGGATTTTTGGAGTGAAATGACTTCGCTGTTTTTTTTTCTTCTCAGAAACAACACCATTAGAAACACCTGAAAGATATTTTCAAATGGAAAAACACTGCTCGAACCTCACGCACTCTCATTTCATCGGTTTTATCAAAAAATACAATTAATGCACGCTGCCATGTGTGTAATTGTGTGCAATTCAGAAAAAAAAATTCTGACAAATTACTCCACAAAACAAATTCTTACTCCATTTCATATTCCATATAACCATTTAATTTAAAATCAAAACCATTGAAACTGTGAGATGAAATACAAAAAATACAAGAAATTATTTTTCCTTTTCCCTATAAATTCTCATTTTCAAAAAAAAAAAATTTAAACTACAATAATCGTAATCAAGCTTTTGTATTTGTAAATAATTGTACAGAATTCTTTCTAATAAGAAATAAAATAGATACAATTATAAAGTGAAAAGAAGCAATGCCTTCTAACCTTATCTAATTGCTAAAAGCTATCAATTGATTTTCATCTGAGATGAAATTATAGGTTTTCTTTTTTTTTTTCCCAGCATTTACTTTTGTTTTAGCCATCCAGAGCAGACAACAGTCATGAAACCCAACCTGATGAGCATCAGTGTGGCTTATGCATAATTTAATAGCTCGATGGCTTCTGTAAATACATACTCTCTTATTACTACTACAAATGCATAAAATATTCATCTGCCAAGGGATTAAGATGGTGTTACATACAATATATCAAATATGTTTGCGTATAAACCCTGGAGGCTAAGCTTCCGGTAAGCAGAGCACGCGTTTCCTGAATTGTAGACACCTCTGCCATTGACGAGGCACCAAAAGATCCATCCATGGTGAGGGGGTATGGCGGCTTCCCTGACAGAGTTAAGGAAAGGTGGTGGGACTGAGAACAGTGTTGGGGCTTGTGAGTCATGTTCAGCTGGAGCTGACTAATAGTCAGCAGGAAAGATGGGAAAAACATGATATTTCTACGTGGTTGCACCATGGTTGCAAACAATTGCTGTAGATTAGCATCCTTTGGCTTACGATCACTACAGCACATGGTAAATTTTCCCCAGGCTTTGCTAATTCGAATTACATGGTAGAATATTGCTGGCGTCAGAGATTCTGGTAGGGAGCAGGTGGTTCTGACTAAGACTCTTTTTATCTGTCCGGAAAGCTGATAGCAGCCAGAGATGAAGGGCTTAAGGAGACGAAGCCTGCAAAAACCAGCCTGGCACACCGAGTCACCAGCCCCCAGACGGCAATTCCATTTACAAGATAGTGCTAACCCTCACAGTCCTCGCTCAAGGTGGAGGCCCAGTTATATTAATGTGCCATTAGTAGACTTCCGCCAGGCAGTGAAAATGTATTGGGATCAGGTGGCTGCTATGCGACTAGGGTCCCTCAGAGCCAAGCTGCTGCGGAGTGTATAGTCTGAGAGGTGATCCTGGAGGGCCTCACTGCACCTCATTTATCAATCTTTTATTAAAGTCGTGTGTAAATGTTTTCACAGACCAATGCAAGCTAAAAATCCATACTAGACCAGGAAAAGTTTCAGTAAAACATTTTTTTTTTATTTACCGAGCTACCAAGATTATTCATGGAACAGCTCATTTCCATCAGTGATGAGCATAAAACTCAATTAAAAAAAAAAAAAAAAAAAATGACACCTGGAGGGCTAAAGCTTCAACTAATAGAGCCATTGCAGCACATCAGCTATCATAAACACAGGCACAAACTTGTATTCCAATATAGAAGTGCCATTTATTTTGTCCTAATTGAGTAGCTAGTCTTATTATAAAGTGTTCTGACTTATTCCAAGTCATTAATATGAAATAACTTGATATTTAAAAAGTTTTATTACATTTGTGGAATAACTTAAATAAATAACCAAGTTAAACAAGGTAAACTCACGCCTATCAGTCAAAATTCATATTAATACTTTTCATTATACATATATAGAGTGCTGGAGTCCCTGGGACTAACTGTGAATGAGGATGTAAAACTGATTGACTTTTACAGAAGACTTCAAGCGCAATACGGTGAAGAAGCTCATCCGTGATTGACGATCCCGGTCGGCATGGTTCGGAGCCCACTGCTGTCATTCGGTGAACATTAGGCGAGTGGAACTCTTGAGCCACCTGTCCCAACACCACTTGTACTTTCGGCTGAGAGTTATTGTCACATCTCCTGTACAGTCCTGACCTCGCTAGGGTTAGCTTGTTAAATAATAGGGTTAGGGTTAACCCTTTTGATTCCATAATGATCTAAAATGTTTCTACATGTATTTTAATAGAAACAAACTTCGCTGTGCCCTTCACTTCTCAATTTCAAGTTTCGCAACTCTTTGCCAAGGTTACGTCAGAAAACTTTTCATTATGACAGAGATGATGCAAACAATATAAATTAAGGTTTGCTCTGCACATTTCCAAGAACAGATGACTCATTGATAATCACAATGTCCTTTTGAGAACCAGCCAGAAGACCAGATCATGTAAGGCCAGACTTACTGGAACTGTAAGTCATCCAGCACACACACACACACACACACACACACACACACACACACACACACACATTTGTTTTATGGCTTTTGCAATAAGCACAATTAATAATATATTTAATGACTTTTATGCCTAGACACTAAATGTAAATGTAACCATAACCTTAACCTCTTAACCTCAAAAACACACCTTCACACACCAATTTAATGGCGAATAGACAAAAACATCAGCAGCTGGCTAGTGACACCCAATCCCTGTGCACTCAGTCATCTTTGTGCTGTTTATCAGGAGAAAACATTAGACAAGCATTATTTTCTTGTCCTGTCCAGACTCCACCTGTGATCCCTACTTTCACAATCCTCTCACATAAAAACTGTGACTGTGTGAAGTTCAATATTCGGAATACATCATGTCCTGTGCGTCAGCTCTCCTCTCGGCTTTATCGATACTGGTCCCACTAACCGTCGCTGGCTGATTGATCCTGAGCTGTTGTGTCTGATACGGCATTGATGTGTCTCAGGTTAGCACATCTGTCGGCATGGCAACACAACAGAACAAAGACAGACAAATTAAAACAAGAAACCCTTGAAATGCCACGGTGACTGCTCAACTGGTACAGCCTGGATTTGCTTCCGACACCTCAGGAATGGGGTTAGCTGTTGGTGCAGCATTTCTGGCGTGTAGGAATGTGCAGTGGTGGCTGTAAGAGGACAGGCGGGGGTGATTTTTTTATTTTTTATTTATTTATTTATTTATTTATTTTTAAGCCAAGGAATGGGATTGGCCCTGGGACAGATTTCAAACAGTGTGGGAACAGAGTGGGATAGATGTGTAAGAACCCTGACAGGCATGACGCACCGTGTCAAACGCATTCCTCCTCCGCTACACATCACAACAGCCGTAGGTTCTGTGCTGATGATATTAGTCAATGATCTTGCACTGCAATAAGGAAAAGATATACAACAACATACTGTATATACGGTACTAAATACTCAGTTATTCTAACAGCCTAAAAGATATTCGAAACAAATGATTGTACAAATGACAAGCATGAAGCATCAAGGTGATAACTGACAACACAATATAACTAATATAAAATAGACAACTACGCTGGATACACTGATCCTTCCTTTCCTTAGGTTCAGGGCTACCACACTTAACCCAACCCATCATCTAAATGCAGCAGCCTCACGTAACAAATGTCAAGGAAACAAGACCAAAAAAAAGCCATTGCACCAGGGTTGCGGTTAGAAGAAGAAGAAGGCTTTAGTGTCATTATATAGCATACAACAAAATAAAGTAGTTGGATTAATTGGAGTAATTGGTGAGATCATGTCCTCACATGGTTTAGACAAAATACTAGAATTTAAGTTTCCGTGTAGTTTCAGATAAAGTCATTCCGTACAGAAACAGTTCGAGCTGCAGTAGAAGGCGCATGTAGCCGCGCTGGGATTGGGTATGAATCGTCAGAACAACAGTCTGCTTTTCTGCTTCAAAGCTGGAGTTTAAATTGTAGAGGTTTTGTTTTTATCTTTAACTCTAAGTAATGTTTCTTTTGGGATCCTAAATAATCGACTTTTATGATCAAGGTCAGGTATTGATTACCAAGTTGCACAGGTTAGTTTTGCTCCATGGCCAATAGTGAGCTGTAGGTGAAATATATATTGGTTGATCAACACCTTAATGTTGTGATCCTTCAACACAATGGAGAAGGTTTTATCCCTAACAAAGTATTAACATTTTAAACAAAGACTTTTTTAGGGGTAGCAGGGAAACCCTGATATCAAAATGAAGCTCAGGGTTGACTCTCTCTCTTATACCATCATGGAATTCTCATTAAAATATTCTAAAAAACACAATTTCGACAGAATTGTTAACAAACTTGCATTGGCCATATATCAGCAACCGGACATGATATATTAATAAACTTGGTATCAAAATAGAGCTTGAAAATATGCATAGCTCAAATCACCTAAAATACGACATAATAACCTGACTTGATGTGGCAGGTCATAGTTGGTCTCACATTTAATGTGTTTCATGGATTCAGCCAAAGAAATAAGGGCCACTGCCTGGCAAAAAAAAAAAAAAAAAACAGTGGCGATTTATGTGTGAAAATGACTCCTCGTTCTACCAGAACGGGTCAACGCAAGTCATTAAGTACATTCAGGTAGTCAGCTGACTTCATTTTATTGCAACATGGTCTACATTGAGCCTAGACCTAAGAGCCAATCTAGACTCATGACAATAAATGACCCATTTCTATTGCTCCAAAGTCCAATCGTTATGTTTAAACCAGCATATTTAACCCTTTTTTTTTTAGCAAAAGAAAACCACTGGTTAGCCTCACTAACAAGTGGTTTTCTTACGACCACACACTGGTTTAATCCCAATACGATGAGTTTTCCTTATACTGTGTTTTACTATTAAACATAACTGTGATTTATACTGATAGTATACATGGCAAGGGTGGACAAATTATAAATTCATAAGCTAGCCCACCAATTTAAGGTTCTACTTTACGTTTTAACATGAAAACGTAATTGTCTGTTCTACAAAGTGGATCTAATATAATGTAATATAATAAAACATTTAATAATGTAATATAAAAACATTTGTCTAGAAATAGGCTAAATAGTCTTATATTCGGTTTGCTAGAATCTTATATTAGGAAACTGTAGATAAATCTGACTAGCTTCTAGATATTTTCACTTACTAAGATTTTTTGCAAGGTAATTTTTTTTTCTTCATTCGAACTGACTTTGAAAAATGTAGATGTGTTGAAATATTAACATTATCTATAATGGTTCGAGGCGGCATGGTGGCTTAGTGGCACTGTCGCTTTGCACCTCCAGGGTCGGGGTTTGATTCTCACCCCGTATACAAGATAAAGCGATATAGACGATAAGTCAGTTCGTGGGTGAGTATAATGGCTCATGCAAATTATGGATCTTTTTAAACAAAGACTATTTAATTAAAGAATAATCAAGATGATACTTTTCTCAGCAGATAAAATGAGGACCATGTCTTTCACAACATGTAATGTCACCAAAAAATGAGAAGTCAACTTGAAGTAGTCTCCTCAACTCCTTCCCCATTTACTGAGTGTGCACAGCATCGAAAATGAACAAAGTAGCACTTATGTTGAAAAGAGTTAAACTGTATTTCCATGCATTAGGTTTAGATCAAATTATTATGCCGTGCATCACAGTTAGACGGCGAAGTTATTGCCGATAGAAGATGAACGTGAATGCGTCCGTTTTTTCCATTCTGGTGGACGAGCATGCTAAGGTCAAAAATTCCGTAATTCCAACCTAAGTTAAGAGCAGCACTGTGCTTTGCAAACCTGTACAATTTCATATGTCTGAATTTATTTTTTAAACCTTTTTTTGCCTAGGTAAAGTGCTGCCTGTTTATCTTAACATTTTATATAATTGTCTTTTTTTTTTTTTTACCCAAGTGTGTGGGAGTGCAGACTGGAGAGCCATTTATCAAACCTGTGTTTTTCTTTTGTATTGGTTTAAAATTCTAAAAATCGCATTCCTGGAGTTGATTTTTAAATCAGATATACATATGTAAACTTGTACACCTATATCTCATATCGAAAATGGTATAAAACACTACAGTGGTACCTGGCGAGTGGTGTAGTGGCGAGTTCTTAAGGTGAAATTTCGTATTGCAAAACGTATTTTCTCATAGGAAAGAATGTAAATGCAAATAAACTGTTCCAGCCACCAATATTACCAATTTTCAACACTTTTTTAAAATATTTTTGCATATAAAAACAATTAAAAAAATAAAAAAACATGTAAATGAAGTAAAATATGAAATAAATAGACATTAAACCTCACTTAACCTTAATTTATGAATCCTCTTGGCACCGGCTGCTTTAAAATCAAACCTGAAAGTGGCTCCGTTTTATTCTTGCTACTATTGATAACATTCTTGGAACCCATGGTATTATGTCTTCACAAAATTTTGCAAGAGTTTAAAACCCCACAAAAAATATGTAAGCTCTCTTCGCTTGGCTTTTTCTTTGCGAAAAGTATGCAAACATGATGCACTGACTCAAACAAGTTATGAACAGTTCCCGGACGTGCGCGCAACTTATGCGTGCATGCAACGTAGGCGCAAGCCGGACGTACACACAACATGGGCGTAAGCCGGACATACACACAACGTAGGCGAAAGCCGGACGTACACACAACGTGGTCGTAAGCCGGACATACACACAACGTAGGCGTAAGCCGGACGTACACACAACGTAGGCGCCGGCCAGCATTTAGTTCGGCTCAGCTTGGCTCAACTCAGTCGGTCATATGCCAAAAATGCTTCGTAAGCCGAGGCAAATTACTGGCAAAATTTAAGTGCTTAGGGTGAAAATTGGTGAGGCGGGGAGTTTATATGCTGAGATACCACTGTATATTGCAATAAACCAAATGAATCATGAAAATTTCCCATCACTATGGCGAACCTACCGGTCCTGTGGGACTCACCAAACTTTTGAGTTTTGTTGCAAGTCTGCTGCACCTCAGGCATGTGGGCTAGTAATTTGTCCGATTCTATATATAGCCACATAGATCAAATCAGGCAATTGTACTTACCCTCTGCACTTCAAGTCATTAACATCTAGCCACTTGTAGTGCGGCTAAAGAAAAGAAAGCTAGTCAGGATGCTGCTCCTAAAGGAGCGCTGGGAAATTTATCCAGCGATTCGTTACACTCTGTAGAGAATAATCTTTAAACAATTTGCATAATGTTTATATATAATACACGCGCCGGGCTTCGAAGTGCAGCTTCCTGGAGTCAACTGTATAAGCAAAGCAAGACATTACCTTGTTATGTCCGTACTCCTGAGCGCAGTTTAATCTCCATAAACGCTACAAATTAGACACAAGTCCCCTCGAGTGGCCTCGTACGTACGTGTTCATTTTACGCACTGCTGAGACGCCTCACTGAGATAGGTGTTTATTTCGCTTGCAGGTAATTGCAAAGCTCCTTACTTAGAAAGCTATTTAGGGCCGAAGTAAGGAAGTAGTGTACGGGCTGCAGGAAGCAACATATATAGAAAGAAATGAACATCACGATTCCTGGAAAGAAAAATCTCAAAATCCAAAATGGCGTTAAAGTGATAAGTAGTATAGAATGGCTGTTTTTTTTTTTTTTCAATTTTTTTTATTTATTCCCCTTCGAAACGGCCATAACAGACTCCTGCGCTTTTCTGTCAGCCATGTCGTTGCCTCTAGTGACATTTGTCCCAATTGAAGTCAGCTTGAACACAGACAAAACAAATGAAGAATGTACGGTTTTGGCTAGAGCAGTTACAAAACAAAACTTCTCTCTCTCTCTCTTTCTATACACGCCAGTATACAGTATGTGCAAGTTGGGCTGATGATTAGAACCTAGCACAAGTCTCTTCTTACTCATGCAACAACTCATGGTAGAGGTCAGTGTGCATTTTAAATGCGCGCACATACACAGACTCACACGTCTGTAACACAGCATAACCCTGCAATTAACATTGTGGTTTGTTTGCATAAATGTCACGTTAAGTATCGGAATCAACAGCGTGCCATCATTTTACCCTGTAATTAGAAACCGGTGTAACATTTACGTAGAGTATTTTTAACTTTGGTATTTTTAAATTCTTAAAGTAATTTTAAATAAAAAATAAATAAATAAATAAATAAATAATAATAATAATAATAATAATAATGACGCCTTTAGGAAAGGGCTGTTCTTAAACTCTGGTGCAAAAGCAAACTTCACACGGACACTGCCCACTCAGCAAAAACACAAGCATGCACAAGAGGAAACATGAAACCACTGACCTCAGCCATCACTCAAGAGCTTAAATTCATTCATTTAACTGGCGGAATAAAGAGAACGTTTTCATTGACGGGGCGAAACGCAACCGCAGAACTGAACGCGTGTTTTTGCAATAAGGAACGTTTTTTCTACGGCAGCTTCTGAACCTAACATCTGGATGGTGCAGGCGAGGATTCTGCTTGGTTTACTGCCCTGCTTTTTCTCTGGCAATAATGTCAGCGCGTATCTGTGTTTGCTTTTGATTTCCCTTTAATCTTGTGAAATGTCACAGGCTTGATTCTCTGGAAACCTCAGCCTAGTTCTTAGAACGTGTCTCACCACAACCGGTATTCTTAGAGTTAGGGCTGAGGCATGAATTTTGAAAATTGTTTCTAATTACAGAAATTGTACAAGCACACTGTCATTTTGAAACAAACTCTCTCGATCCTTTTTCTCATTTTCTATTAAGTGCATCCTGATATCACAGTTTTTTTTGTTTTTTTTTTAATTATTATTTTTTTTTTTTTTGGACAGTGAACTTCGAATCGGTTCAGAGTTTGAAACGTTCTCGACCTGAAGGTGAAATGCACCATTAAGAAATGTAAAATGTGCTTCAATAACAAAGATCATCGAGGAAGTCACATGACCTATATTAGTCACGGGTGTTCGCCAATAGAGTTTCAGTGTATTTGTTAACTCGTCACCCTTTCAATCAGTCTTCCAACTGTGGGTCTCGGTTGAGATGTATGAGGAAACAGCAAGCAGGTGGATGACAGCGCACATGAGATGACACTCGTTTTTTTTTTTTGTTTTTTTTACACATGATAAAAAAGCGTGAGAACAGAAGGACAGCATAACGTAATGACTTCTTCAGAACTGCTCCCACTCGGTTGTTGGTTAAGAGCAGGGCTAAGGGTAGATTGCACATACTTGTGCATGTGTTTCTCTCTGTCTCTACACACACACACACACACACACACACACACAAATAAAATGCATTTTAGTCATGTCAATGTCGTGCACTAATGTCATTCTTTTCGAATTCTTCTTTGCCTGCATGTGATCATGTGATCTCTCTCTGTCTCAGTCCATTACCAAACTCAGCCCCTCCTTCAAGCTCTGCCCACTTCTATTCTTACCCCATCCTATTTCCTCTTTACACATATTCCAACTTCTATGAATGACGAGAGCTGCTTCATTCAATGGTCAAACACACCACGGGTCTCCGTAAACAGTGCGCGCGTTGCCGCTGCACACATGGTGTTTCGCTAGAGAAAGCCTCCAGCTGTTCTTGCCGCTTAAACAGACAGAAGCCTCAGATCAGCTGACTGCGTGCTGCCGGAAGCCAGCCTCAGTACTTGGAAAGGCTTTTCTTCGTAACTTGACGTTATGTGTAATTCTAATTAAGTGCGAGATAAAAGTGACGCTTAACCACCAAACCCTAAAAAAGACCGAAAGCAAAAGTTTTTGCTTTACAACCCAAGAATAGTCCCCCAGCTCTAGTGATGTGTCTATTCTCTACACTGCATAGGTTATTGTATAGCTTTTAT
>JAOTRS010000026.1:7606932-7622640 GCA_028565755.1 Dinotopterus cunningtoni
ACCTTACAACTATGAACGTAATCAACGTTCTTAAAAAGGAAGAGGTTAGGCAAAAAAATACTTTCATCTTCCTATGAAAATTTTACAAAGATACAGTATAGTTGACAATAGTGCTGGGTGATATGACCGCATATCAATATCACGATTAACAGAACATTTAACCTCGATTAGGATTAATAAATGATTATTTAATTTTTGTGTTTTTTGGGGTTGTTTTTGCCTTTGTAGTTTACTGACAAGAGTTTGTGTTAAACTGTTAAACCTGGAGCATGTTTTTCTCTACCATAGTGCATAATAATAAAAATAATAATAATAATAATAATAATAATAATAATAATAGACATGGGCAAGATTACATGGATTAGACAGTCTTAATGTCTGTTTAAGTTAATTTTCCATTAAGTCCCAGCCCTAGTTGACATTGTAGAGATGTATCATGACAAGAGATTACAGTATGAACTGCTCTGTTGTAGAATGCATTTATCCCAAAAAAAAAATGTATTATCATGCCAATTAATTGCTCAGTTATTAATAGCTAAGCATGTAATTCACAAATTTTTATGAATTATTCTGTGACTACCATGAGTATGCAAGAAAGGAACACGAGTACGAGAAACTGAAGTTTAAAGTCTTTATGTTTCATGAAGACAGTATGATGGTCAGGATAATGTTCCTTCGTGCCAGACTTGTTTGACAGCAACTAGAGCAACAGTGGCATTATATCATTAAATTATATCAAAAATATGTGTGGAGACAAAGGGGCATTCCCAGCTACTTTCTCCCCGTGGCTTTGAGCTGTTCAGAGAAACCGATGACTAACATATAAAAAGACCCGGGACATTTCATTTTGACTCAGGTTATTTTTGTCTGATTAATCACAAAATTCAGTGACTTAAACTGAGAATCAGATAAAATATAA
The DNA here is from genome assembly GCA_028565755.1 of Dinotopterus cunningtoni. Lineage (NCBI taxonomy): Eukaryota > Metazoa > Chordata > Actinopteri > Siluriformes > Clariidae > Dinotopterus > Dinotopterus cunningtoni. The sequence continues at coordinate 7,607,852 of JAOTRS010000026.1, forward strand.
AGCAAGAATATGTGCAATGATTTCTTTTTTTCTTTTTAGTGTTTTGGTACATTATTTCTGTCATTTCTGTAGTTGTGGGTGAGTGTATGTGTGTGTTTTTTTCCCCCCACACTCAGCTCTTACTTTTTGCTCAGCCTGTCTCTCACATCCAATTTGTCCTCTTGTGTCTGATCCACAACACGAGGCTATTTGTGGAAATTACGGGTGGTGGCGCATATGCGTCGAAATCGAGCTCTGGTGGGATTTCCCATGTCTTGTTTAGGGAAGTAGTGGTGCTCAGGAACTGATCAATACAACTGCATCAAATTCTCAACTAGTGTGAAAGCAGCCTAACAAATCATTTAGGTGTTTTTTTTTTTTTTTTTTTTTACCCTGGACCACTTCACGGAACCAGTTATATCCACCAAAGAAAAGATGCGCATAGGTTTCACATGACGAATGACGTTTCTAAACGATTTCAGGAATCCTCTCGCTCCTCCCCTGCTCAGACTCACCCGTCGGCTCGATCCTGCACCTTCTCTAAATCATGGCATTTCGAACGCTATGCAGATTTTTGTACCTCAAGCGCTGTACCTTGCCCCCTGGAGAAACTGGCACTCCCTGAGGCCATCATGGCAGGAAAAGACAAAAACAAACATCCCCTTTTTTATCACCCATCCTGGCTATCTCTCATATCTTGGCTCATTTTTTCCCCCTTTTTCTTGTCTCACTCTACTTTTTTTTTTGTCTCATCTCATTTTCCCGTCCTGTACCATGTTCAATCGGCCTTCACAGCCAGTGCCAACTATCTGAACGCGCGGCAGCTTTGTTTGCAGCGATTACTATCAAACTGTCAAAAAGGACAAAAAAGACAAAAAACAAAAAAAAGAACCCCCTTCCTTTCTCTCATTTTCTTTGAGGCTGTTTTTTTTTTTTTTCTCTCAACATACTCGCTTTGGTGTCTACATGGCTTTCGCAAACAATGTCACTTGAAAGGAGCGACTGAAACACATGTTCTGGAAAATGAATAGCTATGCAGCGGCAGTGCTTCTGATGTGTTTCGTTGTCTTTTGGTAAATGCTCGAACGCAACACCCACCCAAATAAAAAAAAGGTGCAGGTGGGGTCAAATGTGCTTTAAAGGCGAGGAGCCACCAATTCTACTGTATTGACACACACATAGGTACGTGGTGTGTGTGCGCGCACTCACTCACGCACACGCACGCGCATTCACACACATACACATACGCACAGGAACACAGGAACCACAGGTGTGCTGTGTGTGGGCTGTGCACCTACGCATTTGTAGTCCGACTAAACAAACTTCAATACAGGAGGCGCCGCTGTGTTTTTGTCTGAATGGCTAAGTAGAGATTTTTGAATTAAAGCTGATTTAGTAAACAGTACCAGGAAAAACTGGCTTTTTTTTTTTTTTGCTTTTTTTTAAAACGGTCACTTGATGATCTGATCACTTACCCACGTTTTTCACATTGATGTTACTGGGGAATTTATTTCAAGGGTTAAGATCAGAGACATCAGTCACATTCTAAAAACCCATCACGAAGGGAATTATTAACTATTATTTTCTATTTTCTAGAGAACTGACTGTTTTTTTCTTCCCTCGCCCAGTTTTAGTATTTGAAAACGTTAGGGTTATTCCCTTAATTAAAAAAGGGAGAAATTACCTTTGCTCGACTGATCGCTTTTTGACGTGGACACTTTGGCTGGAATAAATTTAGTTATGTTTAATTATTGACTTCAAATTAGTTTTTTTTTGTTTTATTAGATTGTTTAAACATTTTAAAGAGTAGGCGCTTTTTTATCTGATTTGAAGACTTGCAGAAGCATTATGTACATTTCAACAGCTTGTATCTCAGCTCATGGACATTTCATCATGACCATCTAGCAAGATTCAGACATCGTCTAACATGATCTCAGGGAGCAAAAAGCATAGGCAAGGTTACGAAGTAGCCTAAATAAACCATTTCTATGTACAATTCTGATCAAACCATGTAACCTTTGATTATTTTGCTGCAGAATTTACCCAGGCGTTATCCAGAAGGTGTTCTCACATATTTTGGATTTTGCTTGCGCTGAAACCGTGTAATATACTCACTCGTGGTATTAACACAGGAGAAGGAAAGCCTCAAGGTAAATCTATAATCATGGACAGAATGGGAACACACTTTAATCTTCGCTTATCTCCAGGGGGGCATGGAATAAACAGGACTGCTAATTCTTATTGTTGATTGTAAGCGTAGAACGAGTCGCAATAGAACAAACCACCCACTGAATGGCCTGTGGACCCCCCAACACGCATTTTAACAACCTGGCAATTACAAACAACAGTACCCGGTCATTTGTTGAAAGGGGAAACGAAGCGAAGCAGACGAACTACGAACTCGAAGCAGCAAGTGTACTAATGAGACCCCCAAGTAGCGAACATTACAACCCAGAACTTGCATGTAGCTGAACAGTGTTTACCAAGGTTTATGAGGCATAAATTTTCGGTTAGAGCTCATACCCTTTATTAGACTCCTACACAGCTCAGGTACTTATTTAAAGACAGAATACAAAGCGAGAGAATGCTACAGGACACGGATTCAAACTTTTGTACGTCGTGACAGACGACACTGCCGACTGTCATTCACTGTTCATGATTAAGTGTTGCTCTTTGTCTTGGAATCCTTTGTCGGAGAAAGGTCTCTATTTCAAAGATAATGTGGGATGATGAGAACTGTTTCTGAAGAACAGTCAGGGAAAAATGTTGTTTGGAAAAGAAAGCTTATTTATTAGGGGAAGAAAAAAATCCTTTCCTCAGAATAAATGTCATACTGTTTTTTTCAAGCAGGTTTATATTGGATGGTGCTGGTGCTGGGTTTGCAGCACGCTCTTGCAAAGCACTGGAGTAGAAAACTCTAACATGGTTCCACTGGTGCATTATGCTGGTCATGCTAGTGAACGGCTCTGCTTGTCTAAGCTGTTTTTTTCCCAGCATGCTCAGGAGTCTTTGAACTCGAGCCTTGTTAAACAGAGATGTGGCCTAAATGCGGAGTTTCAAAGCAAAAACCCTTCCATTAGGGCCTTTTGGTGAATTCTTGCACAAGGATCTATCTATATATTCAAACTTGATCTTGTGCAAAAAGTAGAAAACAGCACACACACGCATACGCACAACACAGAAACCTGAATTTCTCAGAGCGTTTAATAGAACTGAATTCTTATGAATATTCAATCTAGTGTTGCTTTAAATTAGTGCTGTCAATCTAGTTAATCCCAGGCATAGTCTGATTAATCATGATTAATTTAAAATTTTAAAATAATGCAATGCATATATATGAAACATTAACATATGTTAAATAAAATCTCTTGAATAGGACCAGCACTGCATGCAGTGGCTGGGTAGTATGGGGTATGGCAAACCCACTGACGGCGGGGCCTGAAGCCAAATCTTCAGATTTTAAAAATCAACAACCTAGAGCCTTAGCCACCTGAGCCACCACTCCCACAGCTTACATTTGATGTATTCTTGTAAAAATAGTTCCCCTTCGAGATAGCTCGGGCACACAACTTTGGTTTTATCCAAACTTCCATCTAGCTTATTATAATGCAACTTGCCATTCAGCACACCTGGTGATGTTTCAGCGGTAACCGCGCTGTGATTACGGGAAGCCACTACGGTCAAACTTGATCATATGATTAATTTGTGTTAAAATGCTTTACTAATACTTTAAATACCTGATCTGTCACAAAGATTCCGAAACACTTCTAAGTCAGATGGTTTTCATTTACAAGAATCATTTGTGCTGACTCACTCACTCACTCACTCATCGTGAATACCGCTTTATTCTGTATAAAGCGTCGCAGGGGGCCTGAAGACTTAGGGCACGAGGCGTGGTACTCCCTGGATAGAGTGCCACTTCATCACGTAACACACACCACAGGCACAACCAGAAATGCCAATTAGCCTTATCTCCACGTCTTTGGACTGTGGGAGGAAACCCACCAAGCACGAGGAGAGCAAGTGAACTTCATGCACATGAATTGAACCTGGCCTGGAATCGACCCCGGACCCTGGAGGTGCAAGGTGACTGTGCTAACCACTAAGCCACAGTGCCGCCGAGTCATTTGTGCATTAAGTCATTTTCTGGAAGCACTTTATGACTACAGTTTCCACTTTAGAATTATTTTCTGAGTCTATAACTTAGAAACATACTAGGCATCCTGGCACATAAACTTTCATACCTAGGATCAGTCTACAGTAGCTGAGCTACCTCCCAGCATGCTGCTTTAGGAAGAAACCAGAAACCCTGAGAAACTCTGAACAGACATGCAAAAGTCCATACACACTTAGCTCAGGATCGAACCAGAGACTCTGGAACTATAAAGAGACAAAACTAGCCTCACTTAGCCACCTGAACGTGAATCATATATATGTTTTTTTTTTTTTTATCCAACCAATCCAGTCAATTCATTTCAATTATGTCATATGTTCAATTATGCTTTATCAAAGCTGACACGATTCCCCACTATAGTTGGAATAGCTGCTTCTTGCTCTGTGTATGAGTGCGGATCCGATTGAAAAAATGAACCAAAATAAGATGAAGGTCTCAATCACGTGTTGGGTAGAAGCAAGCCTCAGCAGGGGATCAGGAAAAAGAGCAACGAGATAAAGGCAGAATCACGTGCAATGTTCTCCGCATACTGAGCGATTCTTCCATAGGCTTTATCCCTGAATTTAAAAATCACATAATTTAAGTGTGACCCAGTGTACGGATGAAGAACCTATCCGCACTTTTTCCTATAAACTAAATAATCAATCAAGAGCACTATTAAGTACATTTTATATATTGAAACTATGATGCAATCTCTGTTAGCGAACCCTCATTAGCAGTCAGCATCATTCTTTTGTCTCCCTGAGTACACATGTCTTGTGATGATTCAGTCCCTGTATATGCTTCTGTTTGCTTGCAAAGACACGTGGTTAAACTAAACAGAGGGGATTACTAAAGGCACCAGTTTATTGATTCTATAGTGGTGGCTATGAGGGTCACAGAGGTTGAGTGATGTCTTAAGTGTGGTATCTTAATTAATATTAATAGTCTATAAAAATAAATACATAAATGTAACACAAGCTATATGCCCATGGATGAGTATACTGACAGGAAGCTATAAATCCAGTATCACAGAGGAGGAAAAAAACATATCTCACATTAAAAAAAATATTAAGATTAAAGAGAAATTTAAAAATAAAAAATATATACAAGTTACACAGATTCCTTCTGCAATATCTAGGGTGAAAACCTAAGCATGTTTTTTTGCATCTTGAGAAAATTAACTAAATTAAGCATTGACTGCCTCTGGCCAAGACAAGAGAGTAGCTGCTTTTTGAATAATGCAAACCTGAGTTAAAACATCATTAACATACTGCCAAGCTAATTGCATCATAAATGTGCATGTCTCGCCACATTGACTATTATCGCTTGTTAGTGGGATATAAACACGCCCCTCTGTACATGAGAAATACAGTAGGTGACGTGGCATTGCTGAGTGGTCATTTCTCTCAGCTCTGACGCTCTATTCAACCCATCCTGTCAGAAAGGCTTTTACTCCATCTCGGAGTAACCTGCAACAGATGTGTTAAGTAATGACCACCATTAATTTTGACCCCGTCCATCAGCAACCCAGACAGGAATAATGGTCCCACTGGGGCAACACCCTGCCACCTGATGGCACTCAGCCAAAAATAAAAACAATATCTAGGCGAAGCATGAGTGGATTTGAGACTGTATCATCACTGATGCTCGTGCCATGTTCATACTGAAGACGTGCATGAATAAACAAAATGTGTAACTTCTAATGTTGAATTCAAGATTGTCTATAGGATAGAACGCTGGCACAGTGATTTTCTATATTCCTCTTTCCATGTAAAAGTGCACAAACCTGTAACTGGCTTCTTCAATTTAAGCTATAAATTATTCAGCACACTGGCTTTGCAGTGCAGTAAGCTGTGCAAAAGATCTCTGCATATCACTACTAACTCAAGAAAAAGAAGAAATACTCCCATTCAATTTGCATATTTGACTGAAGTTATAATGAGTCTAAACTCTTAACCAATTGACTTTTAGTATCTTGATTTGTTGTTGTTTTTTAGTTTTGCCCTCACATCTGCAAACTCTGAATGCATATTGAAAAATTTGTGGCACACTCATTTAAGGAATTCTACTATGCACTGCAGTAGCTTAGTGTGGAGCTGAGTCCCATGTGCTCTGATGTGTGTAGGCAATTAGAGAACATGGCATCATTTCAGGCACAAACATACAACAAGCTCTCTCAAATGTGTGGTAAAATATGTGCATAAAATAAAAATATGCCTTTATAGATGATGCGTGGGTGGTGTCACCACCTTGGTGCTCCAGGGTTTGTGCCTGAAACCGTGTTTCAGGCTGAATGGAGTTTCATAAGTTCTTCTCATGCTTGCTTGGGTTTCCGCTGGGTTTGTTAGTTTTCCACACTTCCCAAAAACATGCATGTAGGTGGGTGGACTGGCTATTCTAACCTGTGGATGTGTGTGTGTTTGAGAGAGAGAGAGAGAGAGAGAGAGAGAGAGAGAAAGAGAGAGAGTGCATGGTACCATGTGATGAATGAATGAATGAATATTTGGGTGAATGAATGAATGAATGAATAGATGGATGGATAAATTAATGTATGCATGAATAGATGAATGAGTTCCCGAAAGCAAATTGCAAAGACTAGATTACTATAATTATAAAGAATCATAATATGTATTGCAGTCATAGTGATCGAATCGAAAGAGCACTCCTCACATGAACATGTGTACACGGAGCACGTGGAACCGAAAGCAGATTTCCAGTTTTTCCCTTCACAGGGAGGTTGTTAGTGCGCATGCGCATAAAGATGAAGCTTCCTAAGAGACTACGACATCATAAAGACCCCTGAGTATTAAAATGTAAGCATTGTGCATTTAAAAAATAATAATAATAATAAAGAATTTGCGCGCTCTTAGATATACGTGCACTTTTCTTACCCAGCCTCCATTGTCCCGAATCCAGTTCTGCAGCGGCCCGTTCAGGTAATCCGTCATCCAACTTGCTATGTTGTCCACCTGGGACGCCATCTCCTGGTTCACGCTCTGTACGCATAGGGTGCTCCCGAACTCGAAGAAGACGACGATGCGGCCCCAGTTCACGCCGTCCCGGAACAGCTCCTCGATGACGGCGGTGAAGCGGCGCTGCGCCGTGCTCGGGGTGAAGTGCAGCTGGTCCGACATGGCCGCGAAGTCGCGCTGGTACGTCCGCTCGATCTCGTCGCCGGCCTCGCGCAGAACGCGGTGCAGCGGCAGGACGGCGCGCGGCCTGCGATCCACAACTTCCGCCGGCGGCGGCGGCTCCCGCAATCCGTCGTCGTCTTCCTCGTCGTCCTCCGCCGCTCCGGCGCGGAACTCCCACACATAGCCTCGTTTCAAAAGTTTGTGATAGAGATACTTCTCAACGATATCCCGATTGTCATAGGGACTGTGGTTTGCCATGTTTGTTTGTTTTTTTTAATATTATTATGATTATTATTTTAAGATTAGACGCACAGGAGAGAGAGAGAGAGGGGAATGCGTAATTTCGCGCAGGGGGTCACTCGGAACCAACCTGAAAACTGTCTGTCGCGGAGCAGAACCTCAGAACCAACACCAGATCCATTCCCACTTTCACGCCGGTCACATCGTCGATCTGCGCGCGATCCCGACGGGGACTGAAGACGACTGCACGGAGCATTAGGCTGAGAGCTACGATGACACGAGAGATCCCGGAGTTGTGTGGGCGCAAAAGCTTGCAGCTGATGAGCGAGCGAGAGAGAGAGAGCGCGCTTTTTGCGCTTTTGCGGCGGGACCACCGCGAGAGCTTCTTGTGCGCAGCGCGCGTACACGCCCCTTTTTTTCACCGAGCAAAGTTGCGGCTCATTCAGGCGCTGCTGGTCGAAAAAAATGCGCAGTGGTGTGTTCTTTGGGTTTCCAGCCCAAATTCGTGCCGCGAAAAATGTTTTTTATTTATATATATATATTCCTCCGCGGTAGAATCTCACGCGCGCTCCGCGTCACCGTAGGAAAAAAAGACGGAAGAGAGATCGGTATGAAGTGAGCGCACGCGCTACACTTTCCCCCCTCTTCTATTGAAGCGATACGTAACGTCAGGCGGTGAAGATCCCGACAGCTTGCCTCATTCAGTCTGTGTGTGTGTAATTGGAGACGCTGTGAACGCGCAGGCTGTTGCTCCTGAGGGCCGGTACTTCCTCTACGTCACCCATTCAATGTTTCGCAAGTGGGTACTGACTGCGGCCATATCCCAAACAGCCCCGTGCTCCTCCAAAGGGCACGAACATAATATGAAGCACTTACATTTTGCACCCGCTGCTGTTCCAGTAGGGCGCTATTTGCACATGTTAGGACAGTGGTTTAGAATCCTCATAGACTGACCCATCAGTGGACATGGCATTAGGCCTGTGTGTGTGTGTGTGTGTTTCCTTTTCTATTTATAACCCTAGTGTTTATAGTCACGTTTTAATGTGCCTTGCTTCCTAAATTTGAATCTCATAGGCTCAAGTAGTTTAACTTGCAAATAGAGCAGGCTAAACATATTGTGCAGTCTGAAATACTGCTCCCAGTGTTCTTCATACTGTAGCATATAAGAGCAATAAATAAGCCAAAGTAGCTTATAAATATAAGACAAGAGCATTGATTCCACTATTAACAGTTCATGGAAAAAGAAAGCAATCACTTGAGCTGAAATTTATTAAGGTTGTAATTATGCAACATTGAATGTACAGGATTTTATCCAAAACGATGCCCATACTGTACATCCTTCATGTTTTAGCCTGTTTTTTTTTTTTTATTACTTGTCAAGTCATCTAGGCTTTTACTGCCATTTTAACCATATAGTACATACAGTTCAGTATAATCCAGGGTTGCATTCACGAAATTGTATGCACCATCGCTGTAGACACTTTCAGACTGATCTGGGGTTTCAGTAGCTATATGATATACAGCCCGACGCGCCCGTTTCCATCGTAGACGATGCTGCCTACTGTTACGGTCATTGAGAGAAAATGGCAGAACTCTCTGCCTAACCTTTTATAAAAAGAAATAAAATTTTATAAGGTTGAGTATCTTCTGCCTTATTTACACTAAGTTGTACTTCTTCGTCATCAGCCGAATACACTCCCTGTTCTGTAATCAGAGAGAGAATCACAAATGAGAAATTGAAAAAGTAGATTGGACAAAGATTTAGTTTTGCCTTAAAACGATTTCAGCAGTTTAAAATTCCATTTCAGTGGTAAAAAATATTAAGTAATTCCAGTAATTATATTCAGATTTTGATTTTCTAATATCTATTGGTGCAGATCTTTGTTTACATTGAGCAGGTAGTTTATTAGTAGCTTATTTTAAATCTTGCACATAATTATTAAATCTGGCACATAACTGTTCATAACATTAATTTACCCACCATTTTGATTTCATTTATGGTGCAGGTTAAACCTTAGGCAGATATCTAAGTACTGCAAAACTTTTAATAAATTCTGTCCGGTTGTTGTTTAAAGACGCACCCACAGTTTGACGCATGCTTAGTATGCTGTACAAATCTGCGGTTTATACTCTGGCACATACCTGCTCATAACTTTCCTTTTTCTCAACATTTATTTAGATTTTATTTATGGTGCAGGTTTAACTTCAGGTAAATAATGAAGGACTGGCAAAGTTTCATTAAATTCTATTTGGGCAGTTTTGCGTGATGCTGTAAAAAAAATCTTGCTGGACAGGCATGCATACAGACAGAAAATTTCCTGAAACTGGTTTCTGGTCCTCCAGTGTATGAAACTTAAAAATATAATTGAAAGAGTGAGTTCTGACTATTGTACAGATAAGACCTTTATTTTATTTATATAGATATTCCAACTATACTTCAATAGAATATTTTCAAGTCTTGCTAGTGACTTCAAAGTCACGTTAATGATTTCTTATAATTGCATACAGGCTTCTCACGTGTGTGTGACCCACCCTAATAACACACAGTCACACTCCCCAGATAATGGTCCAATTATTTGTACGATCATGAACAACAAAGCTTTTCGAACAACAAAACACTATAAATGTGAACACTAAATTATTCAATAATGTACATTTACCATGCTGACCTAATGCTAAAGTGGACAACTCTTGACTGATGTTTTAAATAAACCAGACAAACGGTTTGTCTTCGAGCAGAAAATCGACACACCAGCTTATATTCAAGTCAAGTCATTTATTTTATATAAGGAGTGTATACATTTTAAATCTGTTAAGATTTAAACCTAGGGTTAAAGTCGGCTCTGGGTGTGCTTTTCCACAGTGGGATTCTACTTCCACTGCTTTTTCTCGTAGTCCCAGCTTGAGGAGAAGCCATGCACGGGGTTAACCCTCATGTCGAGCATCCGTTGGGTTTGCTTCTCCACCCATTCAGAGGAAAGTGTGTGTGGCACATCTCCGTACACTGCAGAACAAACAGAATGGAGGAGTGAGCTGATCACAGGCAGGTACAATGATTACAAAATAAAACAGTCCGTACTGTTATAGGAAAAGGATGAAAGACAGAATGGTGTATGGCCTGTTACTGCTACTGCCCCCCTGAGTGGTGGTGCGGTTATTTCCCTGATATATCACAGTTACCTGCCAGCAGTTACATTTCTACAAGGACTGCATAGACATTTTATCCATTTATAAAGTAGATACATTTAATATTGCAGACCATCCACAGGCTATGTAGGTCTTGTTATAACTTTATAACAGCCATAAACATTAATTTCCTCACCATCCTCATCTCTCTCTCTCTTTCTTTCTCTCAAAGCTAATGATACATCAAAAGAGAAGACTCTTCTATTTTTAAATTTCATGTTTACTGTACCTTTTACACTTCCAAAGCACTGACACTGGAGACTCCTTACAAAAACACAACACATTGCTCCAGACATCACTACCTTGCTAACAAACCCTTTAACCATTTTTGTGAACAGTGGTGTAGTGGTTAGCACTGTCGCCTTGCACCTCCAGGGTCTGTGTTCGATTCCCGGCCAGGCTCAATTCCCGTCTCTGTGTGTATGGAGTTTGTATGTTCTCCCCGTGCTTGGTGGGTTTCCTCCGGGTACTCCAGTTTCCTCCCACAGTCCAAAGATATGCAGGTTAGGATAATTGGCGTCCCGAAATTGCCCGTAGTGTGTTTGTGTGTGTGTGTGCCCTGCGATGGATTGGCACCCTGTCCAGGTGACCCAGGATAAAGCGGTATAGAAGATGAGTGAGTGAACATCTGTCATACATGTTGGAATTTACTAAAGAATTGATGAAATATTAAAACTAGAGCAATAATATAAACCTTTCAGCCAGAGCTATTGTAAGAGCTGCTGTTAGAAAATTAATCTAATCTAAATTCTAAATCTAAATTTAAGAGCATTATAAGATAAGACATTTCTATGGTATGTTGATCAAAGTAACAAATCATGTGAAATTAAAACACTAACAGAAACACAGCACTGATGAATTCTCAAATCTAATTAGTCAGAATTAAAATTTTTATTCAAGTTTAATCTTAAAGTGTTTTAATACATTAGCATTTTTTATGTGAAAGCTGATTAACGGGGGATTTTCGTATATCAAATGCTTTAAATTATCTAAGCCTTAAAACACCTACTCACTCACTCATTCTTTTTCGAAAGTGCTTTCCCGTACATGTCAGTAGAAATGTTTCACTACTCATCCAAGTAGCTTCTTCAGTCTAAGTAGTGAAACGTTTCTACTGTACTAAGAAGTCGTCCAGTTGACATGACTCAACTTCTAGGTAATCTCACCTGGATGACTAAGAATCTTCACAGACATATTCCCGTACATGGTCGTAGGAGGCCTGTAGCCTATCCCAGGGACCACCAGACACAAGGTGGGATACATCGTACAGAGGGTACCAAACCCCCCAAGCATACGGCAATTAGTCCTAAAGGTGGGAATCAAACCTTCAACCCAGGAGGTGCTGGAGCAAGAAAAGATGCTTTTGGCTGGTGTCACGTGACAGTCTTTAGCCCTCCCTTGACTCATAGTAGTAGCCTTGGTGTGGGAGTACCCCAATGGGGTGGGAATTGGCTATGATTAAATTAGGGAGAAAATTAGGAAAAATCCCTAGAAAAATAATAATAATTAAAAAAAAAAAAGAATTATGGTGAGATAATGACTTTTTTTGTAGCTGCTATAAAATATAAGTGTTCACAGGAAATAGTTTATATAGTGGATGTTCCAGGGCATTAAATGGTTAACAAGCATGACATGTCATTCATGAATGTCCAGTAATTAGTGGTATAAAAGGAGTAAAACGCCCTTAAGATGTGCTTTATTTTTCAGTAAATGATTAACTTCAAGGAAGTAACAAGTAACTTTGTCAAGCTGTATCATGTCACATGAACCGCATGTTGATTATGTCCTATACTAGCATGCTGTATCTTATTTTATTCCTTACTAGCAGTATGAAGTAAAAGTAAAGAAGCAGGAAGCAAAAAACACATAATTCATAATAGTTCTCAATTTACATGGATCAAAATAACTCCACCAAATGAGCGTTTTCTTTCTTCTTTTTTAGACAGATGAGTACATTTTGACAGACTGGATCGCGGGGGGTGGGGGGGTATACATTAAGGACATTAAAACTGTTTAGTTACTGATCGAAGCTATATTTCTCCTTCATTGGCTAATTTAGTTGATTTGATCACTTTTTAAAGTTATTTAGATAAAGATAAGCCTTTATTCGTCGCATATAATTAATACATAGTAAAGTTCTTTTCTTCATACATACCAGCTTGTCAGGAAGGTGGGGGTCAGCTTAGGATCAACCACGAGACTGCACCCCTGGAGGTTGTTCAAGAGCCCAACAGGGGCAAACTTTATGAAGCAAGGGCTTGAACCACCGACCTTCTGGTCAATAATTCAGAGCCTCAAAAAAACTGACCTACTAATGTCTCTTTTACTAGTATTAGTAAGTACAAAATATTCTTCTATGAAAGCTGTCAGTTTCATCGACGTTAAAAATGTGCCTTTAAAATGCCCCCGAATTCTGATTATATACAGCCTGCTTAATAATCAGCACCTTATTCTCATTGTTACTCTCATTTAATTAAGGAAAACCCAATGGTAAATTATAAACTAAATTTCCAATTTAAAACCAGTGACATTCATTAGGCATGCTATTGTGTGCCGCATGGTACAAAGATGTTAATTAAGGTGAGTTCACTTAATATGCTAATCACTTTGACATTGCACAGACAAAACGGTCACAAAGGATAACTTATCAAGCACTCAGTCTAAACTGCTTTGTGAGGGCTAGTTAGAATATTACTCATTTTGGGATCTGACTGTTATAGCATGAACAGATTGCATTTAAACGGAGAATGTACAGTATGTGAAAACACAGTGTCTTGTAGAAAGCTGGAGATACGTCGTTACTATTAATCTGGGTTCCAGTTCAGAGATATTCAAAGCTGTGAGACTCAAATAGACTTTACTTTCCGCAGTTTGTTGTAGGCTCGAAGTTAATGGAAAAGTGGGGTAGCCAAAGTAAGAGACAACAACAGTGTCTGTATCTGTAAACCAATTTCAGAAAGCTTGTCTGGATTGATAACAAGTCCACTTTGTATGGATCAGATTTTGTGTGTGTGTGTGTGTGTGTGTGTGTGGTGTTTTTTTTTTTGGATTCTGTGGTTGCAGTTTCTTTGTTTGATGTGGGTGTGTCACGATGAGGGGAGAAATTATTAAAGATAAAATTATAGAACCTTTTTAAATGCCTGCTGAAATGAACAAAGATATCACGAATTTATGGACAAAAACCTATTGAGAAGTCAGCTGCATTCAGGAACCAGGTGATGTCTTCTGAATGACGAAGCAAAACAAAGCACCATCATAGATATCTGTGCACCAAAGCATTTGTTATATAATTAAGGATTCTTAGCTTCCATAAAGAGTCCAACTTTGACCCTACTCTGATATGAAAACACTGTACTTTGTAGGGTTCCTCACGGGGTTCCTGAAGTAACAAATGAATTAATCATTCTATAGAGTATTAACGGTTTTGTAAAAATGTGTTTCTTTTTAATATTCATATTCTCGGTATCTATTTTAAATCATTCAGCAAGCACATTATTGTAGTCCCTTTGGTTTTGGAGATTATTTCAGGAACATGGGAGCTGAGGGAGAAAGACACCTCGGATGAGACAGTCCATTGCAAGACACAATCAGACTTTCACACACACTCGCTTACACTTAGCTGGAAATTTATACAGCATTTGAGGGGAAATGCAACTTCTAAATTCCCTGGTTAAACTGGCAAAAGCCACCGAAAACACCCCCTGAACTTACAATTTCAATTCTTCAGCTTGGGTTAAGCTACTCACCTACCAGTTCCTTCTCCACAGAGTAACATCAATTCATCATTGTCATGCTCACTGTAAAGTCCCCTTTCTACACTAGTAAATTCTACAACATTAGCACTCATGTAGCCGAGTAGCTACTAGAGGTGGGAATCACCTGGGATCTCTCATGATACCTAGGTCCCAATTCAATTTATTTTCGCAATTCTGTTAGTTTTACAATTTGATTAATATCCCAACTCTTATTATTTTTTTTTTTAATGACTTTAGATTTTGTTACAATTCTTAACAAACTTTTCTAATTATTTGCTCCTATCACACAGGATGCTGTGCTGCCTGCCAGTGTCTGAATAGTTTACATTTACTTTACCA
>JAOTRS010000026.1:7635285-7650025 GCA_028565755.1 Dinotopterus cunningtoni
TATAATAACCAGTCCCGAGTGGTTTAATTCCTATAATAACCAGTCCCGAGTGGTTTAATTCCTATAATAACCAGTCCTGAGTGGTTTAATTCCTATAATAACCAGTCCCGAGTAGTTTAATTCCTATAATAACCAGTCCTGAGTGGTTTAACTAGTGGACAACTCTATAGGTGTGAGTACAACTGACAAGATGGCTGTAACAACAAAAATCAGATGACAATCTGACTTAGCTACACGAGCTTCATAGGAAGTGGGCATGTATCCTGTGGACTGGCGTTTTAGGAGGTGGAAGTGATCTTGCAATGAGAGTAAAATGTGAAGTGAAAATAAATCATACAAAAAAATATATCCAATGTGTTGACACACGATACGAATGCGAATGTGTATGAATGACTCACTGTGACCATGTGAAGCCAGGGCTCTGGTCGAGGTGGTCAGGTTCCTCCAGAACCCGGTCTCAGCCCGCAAACCACGGAGCAGCACACGGGAAGAAAGCATCTAGAGAACAAGATTACAGGTTTCGTGTTTAAGGAAGAGATCTTATTAAATAGTATATCCTGTGAATGCACATGAGATATGGAAGTATGTTTCAGCTGCCACTTTCTTTAACCCTAACATAAGCGATAAGTAGCTTCTAATTTTTTAAGCAACCACTATGGAAGACGTACATATATTCTGGTTTCAGTTTTAGAAGGGTCAATTGACCTGAGTCAAGTACAGAAAACAACCTGAAAGGACAGTGCTGAACCTTCAACTTTGCTAAAGAATTGTGGTCAGAGGAAAACAGTGAATGACCGTGATTTGGAGATCACTTAAATGACAACAACAGAAATCACAGCTAGGTTTAGTAGTAAAAGTAAAAGCTTTTCCATGCACACAATGCAACCAGATCTCACATGATTTAAACAGCTGTGTGGCCATAAGAAGACCACCTTTTAGTGAAGCTTATCATGAAAAAAAATTGCGAGATAGAATAACTTTTGAGCAATAAGGCAAAGGGGAAAAATGTCAAGTGGCCTGGTAGGTCTAAATGAGGCATTAAAAAGAAGAAAAGTGACTATAGCCATACTGCAGAACTGAAATTGTAAAAAAAAAAAAAAAAAAAAAAAAAGTGGTTCTGGGAGCTAAGGAACCATTTTAACACATAAACAGTGAGTCCTGACCTTAACCTGGCTAAAAGTATTTGGGATGTGCTAAAGAAGACTTTTTGTGGAGAAGTTTATCAATTAAAAAAAAATCTCTGCCAAAAATGTATGTAATTCTGGACAGAAATAAATACTGTGAGCATAAAGTTATCAAAACAGCATGTGGGTAGCAGAGACGCTGAGAAATGCATGAATACTTTTATTAAAAATACGAGTCTCGTAAAGATAATGTACAAGCCAGATATTCACAGACAAGAGTACAATAAGGAAATAAGAAAAGAAAAAGTAGTCATAACCAGAATAAGCAAACAGGAAACAAACGCTTGCTATATCAGCTGCATGAATAGAGCTGAACTGGAGTCTTAGCGCTGCGAGCGTGCTTACTGTACATGTGTATAATTGTGATTGAGTCGAGGTGCGTGCAATCAGTATTTTGGTGAATTGAGAGTGTGTACTGACAGTTGGAGTCTGCGGTGGCCATGTTTGTATTGGCTGGTACAATCTGAGAAATCAAGTGGTTGACATGAAAATATATAGTTTGTCCATAAAGCCATGTTTGTAATTTGCCCTGCAGCCTAATTAGATTGTTCCACATTTACATTAACAGTTAGGCATTTGGAAAACGCTCTTATCATATTATGAGTGAAAATGTTTTCTATTGTTGATCCATTCTCTTGGTGTTATGTTCAGAGATCAGTGTGTTTTTGATAAACACAACGCTGAACGTGTGGTTTACCCAGGAATAGCCTTTACTGTACATGAAATCATCTCTCACAGTGTTATATAAAAATGAAAGTAAGTAAAAAAAAGAACAAATACATACAATACTCAACCAACACCAACAGTGTTAAAATAACTTCTTAGTCTTCTTTCCAGAGTTTAAGCAAACACTGTAGAGCTAAATTCAGCCTTATGTGAGTCAATTCAATACCACAGCTTTTAATCACACAGTGGAGGAGTTTATTCAAGGAGCATACTCTACAACTGTTACAGGAGGAAACATTTTCTTGAAGGGTCACATTCCTTCAACTTACGTGAAACATTATCCCCTTTGAGCACAGATCCTTATGCTTGTTTGAGTTTTAATTTAGATGCATTTATGTAATTTGCTTTTCATGGATTTCAAGATATCAATATATATTTTTATTTAATTGCTGAATTTTTTTATTGTCTTTAAGCACACCTAACTGAAGCACTGGCTTGATGTAAAAATTTCATAATCAATACTTCAAGCTAAAAAATGTTATAGGCTTTTTCCTATGTTTTTTTTTCTCCAAAAATCATAATATCTGTTGTTACCAATTTCATGATTTAAAAATGAAAGTAAAAAAAAAATCTAACTGGCTGGTTTTGTAATAACCCCAGATTGCTTTCAGATTGCTTTGGGAAATCTGAAAGTTTTGTACCCGTAGTCAACCCATGCAAAAAAAGTGTGAATCATGCATTAAACAGGTAGACTAGCCACATACAATGTATACATACAATGCATACATTTTAAAGGTTTGTAAAAGCCTGTACCCCCTTTTTCTCCTCGCTTATAACTCGCATTATTTGCTCCTCTCTCATTTCCGGTATTGTTATCCGGATTAAACCAGCTGCAATAACTCCTATCCTTTAAAAAACATAATAACTAACCATAATAATCTCAATAATCTTCTTTGATTTAAAAAATCCTGGAAAAGAGGAGTTTCAAAACAAGTTCATGAATCATTTCAGTCTCAATTGTAAAAAAAAAAAAATAGAAATTGCTTTGGTGAAGGTCACCAACGGCCACTGGTGACTGCTGATGCTGGACTAGTAATTCTTCTCTCACACTATCAGTCTGCTTAGCTACTATACAGTAGGGCTCATCGTTATCCCTCTCACCTGGTCAACTTCATAACTTTCTGACCATAATCAATTTTTTCAATTTATAATAATAAATTAATATATTAATATAAAAATAATAATAATAATAATTTTTAGCCATCAGCTGTGGTGTCCTCAAGCCTCTGTTCTTGGCCCCCTTTTGTTTCTCCTCATCTACCTTCTCCCTCTTGATCACAACTTCTGAAAATTCAGTATAAATTTCGATTGTCATACAGATGACACACAACTTTACATGCCCACAAAGCCTGACCATACTCTTCCACCCTCCTGTCTCAACGATTGCTTAAATAGAATAAACACTCAAACTTAAAAGCAATAAGACGAATCTTGTCCTCACTGTGTCAAAATCTACTCAACAGTTTCACACTTTGCATCGACGGTTCCTCAGCTTCTCCCTCCCTCTCCGCTCAGGTCAAAAATGACTTCATGGGGTCAGGGGTCATCTTTGCTACCACCCAGTCCCATATTAGTAGTGTCTGCAGATCGTGTTATCTCCAGCACATTTCTCATCTCTGTACATTGTTCAACCACAAACCACTGCCACCGTCACACATGCATTGTCAGTGGAGAGACCTCCATGTTACAGTAAATGCAAATGAAAGTGCATATGAGGAGAGTGAATGGCATCTTATATAGGATCCACTGTGATCCAGTCAACAGGATAAAGCTGTCACTGAAGTTGAATTAATAAATAAATATTTAATAACAATTAATAAATCGAAGATATAGGATTTTATAGCAAATACGAGCAGCTTAATGTTAATACTATGAACCATGTCATCCATCCAAAATGTTTGTGCGGTAATGCAGAAAGAAAATATGCGCTGAAACAGATCTCAGGACGAGAACGCGCGCGACGCTCGGGCGCGGACGTTCACGCGCATTCAACTCTTTAAACGACTCCGAAGAATCGATTCTCAGACAAGACTCGGTAGGTAGCCAAATTAATAGGTATAAACCACAGCATGTAGATTAATCTGTTAATTAAATTGAAATGAAAAATGTACATCGAACCTGTTGCTGTAGCCAGGTATAAGTAAAAGTCACTTTAAAACAAAACAACACTATAAGGAGCCAATGTGAAAAATGGCTCATTTACACGAAGAATTGAGTAATGATAACACACACAAACAAAACGCGCTACGAAAATCCCTCGCACAATATTCCAGATTTCTAGATCACCGTATAAAACTCAAATTAGGACATGAGACTCGATGAATACGAAGCACACAGACTTAAACAAAGCAAATATATAAAAGGTTAATTATTAATAGCTGTGACAGACACAACCATGTTATTGCCTAGTAACCTAAATCATATAAAATATAGGTCATGCATAGACCTAGTTAGACAGGTCGTTTTTCAATGCAATATGTATAGTTATATAATTTTTTTTCTTTAAAGTGAAAATAACTGCGAGCGAAGTATCAGGTTAGTTAACAGTCTTGCACATTATTTATCAATCCTATAATTACTGATTATGCATCACTCTACAGGGCATGCTGGCAATTTTCCAGAGAGAATTTACTATTATTATGGAGTATGCATACAAAACCAAGCAATATATACTGTATACATACATATAACTAAATACTGATTATAGGTTACCTTGTTTGAAAAGACGTGCTGTTGCTGAACTTGTCTACGTGCTGTGTATGCGTTAGAGAATGGATCTCTACTTAAATGCGCCTGTTAGAATAGAGCAGGTGCTGTCCGCGAGCGGTGCGATCAGCCAATCAGGAGAGAGGAAACTTCTGGCACGCGTCCCGCTACACCAACTGCACGCGCGTTTCCTCCTTGCGCTCAATGTCGTTTGAAGTAGAGTCTGTGCGCGTGAGCGTTATCACGTCCTCATGTATACTATTCATCGAGCATCACTATTGTTTTTTCTGTATATGTGTATATACACGGACATTTCTTTAACCCAGTCATCTAATAGTTATGATTTCCCTCATTATTTATATCTATTCGTTGTATTAAATGTGGACATGACATCAAATTGCGTCCTGAGAAATAAAATATTTGTATTTATTGAATTTAGTTTCAAAATATTTAGTCCACAGATTGACTACTTGTATTCATGTTTAAGCCACAAATAAATCTTCTTTCAACAACGCTTTAAGAGTAGGAAGTGACACTTCCGGTTCATATTCCAGCGTTGTTGTGTAACTCAGCTAGCAAAGGTCATACATATACAGTACAGTGCATATACATCTGGGGACACTCAGCCCCAAACAGATAGCATATCTGCCTCACCGCCATTTTGCTCTATTTTTAACCCAACGTTCTATCCTGACTGTTCATCTTTTACTTTGGATCCCTTTTCATGAACACACTTCAATCCACCCTTCTTAAAAATGTAGCTTGGTCCTGATCTAAAAGTTGCCTAACTGGTAGAACATTTTATTATTGCCCGGTATAACTTCCTTATTATTATTATTTTACCAAGCTGACAAATAAATATTTTCCTTACTGTAGTTATTATTTAAAGGAAAGAAAAGTCACTTATCCATAGTACAGCCATTAGGTCAATATCCACTTAATTTTTTCAATTACTAAGTGGAAAGCAAGGCCCAGTGAATTAAGACCCTCCAGTTCGAGTTGGATTTTTCAACAGGGCCCAGTCTTGAATTAAAACTTTGTAAGGATACTAGGCTGAAATGCTGTAATAGTATCCCACTGGGCACACTAGCCCTCGGGTCAATCCAAAGGTTTTTAAAACTGAACTGACTCCACCATGGGTGGCACGGTCGTGAAGTGGTTAGCACTGTCGCCTTGCACCTCCAGGGTCGGGGTTCGATTCCCGGCCAGGCTCGATTCCTGGCTCTGTGTGCATGGAGTTTGCATGTTCTAGCCGTGCTTGGTGGGTTTCCTCCGGGTACTTTGGTTTTCTCCCACAAAGACATGTAGGTTAGGCTGATTGGCGTTCCCAAATTGCCCGTAGTGTGTGAATGGGTGTGTGAGTGTGTGTATGTGTGTGTGCCCTGTGATGGATTGGCACCCTGTCCAGGGTGTATCCCGCGTCGTGCCTTAAGCCTCCTGGGATAAGCTCCAGGTCCTCGCGACCCTGAATACAGGATAAAGCGGTATAGAAGATGAGTAAGTGAGTCACTCCTCCATGCTCTCAATTCCCTTCCCCTTCCAGATCATGTAAATGTGGATTTGAATCAGGAAAAAAAGAAAGAAGAAAGCTGTATTATAACTATCTTTCTAATTATTGTGTTCTTACTATCATGTTGTAAACTATGTTTGTAAATAAGCATAATATTGTACATGAATCAATATACACTAATCAACCATAACATTAAAGCCACCTGCCTAATAGTGTACAGAAAAATGGCTCTGAATTGCTGGGGTATCTAGCATCCAGCCATTAACAGCAGATCCTCTAAGTTGTGTGGTGGAGATTCGCACACACACCCAGGCATCCACATGTTGTAAAAGAAAAAATAGGATTCCCCAGACCAGGACACCTTTTTTCACTACTCCATGGTCCAGTTCTAAAGCTCACATGCCCCTTATTGTTGCTTTCAATAATGAACAGGGTTCAGCATGGGCACTATGACCGGTCTGCAGCTACAAAGTCCTATACATAACAATGATGCACTGTATTTTCTGTCATAGCCAGCATTAACTTTTTCATCAATTTGTTCTAGAGTAGTCCTGTGCAATCACATCACTAGACGGGCTAGCCTTCGTTCCTCATAAACATCAAAGAGTTTTGAGCACCCATCTTTGTCAATTTTGGCCAATTCTTATCCTTTGGACTAATTTGGTATGTGCTGACCACCGCATACTGAGAACACCCCAATAGACGTGCTATTGGGTTTCGTTGATTACTTTATTGATTCAGGCAGAACAATTGATTTAAAATCAATTTTTTTGTACTGTATTTCAGGTACACCATGTGATGGTATACAGCTTAAATATTGCCTTGGTGATATAAATATGTATACTGCCTGTATACTTCAATTTGCAAAGGCACCTGATCATAGGGCACACCCACATACACATTCTCACATGCTCATTCACACCCTATGGGCAATTTGAAAACGCCAATTAGCCTAATCGCCATGTCTTTGGACTGCGGGAGAAGACCGGAGTACTCAGAGGAAACACACCAAGCAGGGGAGAACATGTAACAGACCCGAGCCAGGAATTGAACAGTCGGCAGCATCCTTACTAAATGTCACAGTAGGCAGTGTCATCTATGAAGAAACCAGGTATATCAGGCCAAGCTCATGGTATGAGAGGGTCACAGACAATTATCAGTTTAACACAGACTGTGGTCATGCAGAAACATTTAAGGGCTGCTAAAATGACAGGTATGTCAGCCTGAGATCCTAGCTACTGAAACCCTGGATGAGACTGTGATGCACCGTGTTGGCAGCACACTCCATTTGCAGGGAATGGTAGCACACCAGCGTCGGGATCTGCACGAGGGGTGATTAAAATCTTAGTGTGTGTGACTGTTTTTTGGCTAGGCAGTGTATTTATGGACATGATTGTGTCTGTGTGTGAAAAAACAGTATCCTATACGTAGTGTACTTGAACCTCCCAGTTATAGCTCCAGACTCAGACACAGCGACTGAAGAATGGATAGAATTTTAGGCATTTATCCTCTGCTTTTTTTAGATCATTGATCAGGGAGAAATCCCAAAAGGCTCTTCAACAGTCTGTGTGTACCTTTTAGAAAGGAAAAAAAAAAATTCCAAATGGAACTTTTTAGTTGATTATTTGTGACATCTTTAACATTTGCTTAGAAAGTCAATATGACCTGCTTTGATAAAGCTTAAGAGATCTTTAGGATTAACCTTTGGGGATCATCATGAATTTCAAATAAAAATCTAAACTTTAAGTCTCTGCTGATAGACAAGTGAAGTTGTCCAAAAGCAGGTACAATATGCATATTCTGTATGACGGGGTCCGTAACAAGCAATAATAATAATAAATATATTAAGCGGGCACATGCACCTTGCACCACTAGAAAAACAGTGGGCACATACCATTTAAAGGGGACATAAAATACCATTATGACAGTTTTAGAATAGGGGGGAATTTTAGCCCTGGATGCTGGGAAAAAAGTCTTTTTCACTATGATGTCAACCAGTGTGATATCATTGAACGTTATGTCTCTTAATATGATGTCGCTCAAAGTTATTAGTCAATTTTCAGCACAAGTTGCATCGTCAAAAAGAAATCAGCAAAAAAACAAGAGGGTCCTTCACAAACTATGATGTAATATGGCTAATGTCAAAGTGCTTTGGCCCTAAAAATAAATACAGTTGCAAGCAACAATGATTGGGCCTCAGCACCTGTGCCATTGCTGCCAGGCCCGCCAGAAAGACAGTGGGCACATGCATTTAAAGATGACAAACCAATACAATTGTGACAAAATTACCCCAATTATAAAATAAGATAAAACCTGCAAAAAACCCAAACCAAGATGTCATTCAATTTGATGTCACACAAGAAAATTATTAGCTACTTTTTGGCATAATCTTAAGGCTTCACCACAGCTAAACCTTTTGAGATATCAAAAATCCCTTCACAGTCTTGCATCCTCAATGTCTTATGATCACATTGGCCTGGTTTGGTGACGATTGTATAAACCCCCTAGGCAAAGTGTTTAAAAATGCATTGGATGTGTTTTTCAAACAGTGAAAGTTGTTCAGGTCAATAAGATCTAAACGTGTATAGGGTTCTACATGAATACGTTCAAGTGTGTATGAGTGTATCTATGTATGTGTATCTGCAGAAAAATCCTGTGTGACAGCCCAGTGCCACACCCAGGGCCCAGCCACTCAGGGGTCCTAACAGCAGCAGATTCCAATCTGTGTACTGCTCTTCATGAGGTCCTGAGTAAGCTTGAAAAAAAAAAAAAACTTTAGAAGAACAAGAGGGATCTTTACACACTATGATGTAATAGGGTTGATGTCATAGTGCCTGGGCCCTAATAATAATAATAATTATTATAATAAATATAGTTGCAAGCAACGATGACGGGCCCAAGCACCCTGCGCCATCGCTGCTCCGGGGGCACAGCACAAACTGTTTCATTTGAGTGTGTTAAGACCTCGAAAAAGCCATTGCCACCCGGTTGCACTGCACAACTTGCACACGTCACACTATACAGGGCTAATGTCTGTTTGGGCCAAAAATATTTGTTGAGTGCTTTAGTGACGTGTTGATGTGTCAGTCTGTGTGACGAGTAAATGTGTTTGTGCATGTTTGTGTGTGGTGTGTGTGTTAATATTTGTGATAAATTTCCTAGGAGGAGTATATCAAAATCCATCGGGTCCGTTTTTTGCGAACGACCCAAAATAACCGGCCTCCTGTTGAGTTGAGCCCAGGACATGCAGTGCGAAAGTTGTTGTGTTGTTAGTGTGTACAGTATGAGCTCTGCAGCAAAACCCAGGCCACGCGCCTTTCAGGCATCCTAATGGCAGCAGATTGCAACCTGTCTGCCAATTTTCATAAGTTTTTGAGCAAGTTAAGACCCCCAAAAAGCCCAAAAGGTTGGGAAAAAAAATCCTTAGGAAAACAAGAGGGTCCTGCGCACCCTCTAGTGCTTGGGCCCTAAATAAAAGCACAATTCACATTAGTCAAAGATTCAGTAGCATGGTTTATTGTTTTCCAAACTGCAAAATGGAAAAATAAATTCGACCCACAATGTTGAACCATTGTAGTATATTATTCATGCCAGTGACGTACATTTTCAGTGGACATGAGGTTTTAATCAGTGACCTTTACCATCAACACAGCCACAATAAAGACGACAGGACCTGCAAATGAAAATCTTTAATATCACAAACATAAAAATAGACCTTTCTCTGGCACTTTGAAGATATCTCACAAGCTCTTCCTATGTACAGTACAGCTGATACAGAGTATGAGGGGGTTTGTTGCATGCCTCTGGTTTACCTGGAGAGAAGAAATAACTGCTTGTAGGCAGCGGCTGCGTTTTTTGAAATTGCACTCAACGTCAAGTCATAAGAACATCATTTATTAATGCATAGGGGCTGAACGTATTTTTCTATCCCACTTTAAAAAAAAAAAAATTAAACTAATAATTAAAGTATAAATAAATAAAACATTGAATCTACATTTACAGCATCATTCTAAAACCATCTCATTGAAATTAAACTTTTCAAAGCAAAAAAATATATATATAAACTTAAAACTGTTAAAAATGACTGACAATATATTCCAAACATTTTGGTTTGCAGACACTTAGACATTCGATTTGTTTCGTTTGAACATTCGCTATTCTTGCTTTCTCTTGGCCATCCATAACAGGCGACATCTGGTGGACAGAAGGCACCATTTAAAAAAAAAAAAGAGGAAAAATGAATGTTAATAAACAGAGAGTAGAAATTGTACAGAACAAAAGGACAGTTTTAAATGTGCAAGTAAACCCACAAGCCAAAGCTGTGCTAGAAACATGGATATGAAACAAACAAACAAACAATAAAAGCCAGTCCTAAACTGCTTGTGACTAGAAGGAATCCTCTCAAGATGATGACGATGGTACAATCCAAACCAGACCCTTCAGTTTAGTATACATAACAGACACCAGATGGCGATGTTTCACATGTCGTGATGGTGAGCGTGCAATAATGGCTTTAGACACTGAGCTCTGCGGAACCCCTGTGACGAAGAGATTCTTGGTGGTCCACCTCGTCGCCCCTGTAGCTCATCCATCCATCCATCCATTCCCCCATTTCATCATTTGACCTTCAGCAGCATTCAATTTGCACCCCTGTACCCTTTTCCTCCTCTTTCTAGCCCTTAGTGGGCCGTGTAGTCATCCCAAACTCCAGCTTTAAATCTACTTTCTGCTTCCTCCTTCAGCAGCATGACAGAATCGAACAGTTCTAATGTGGCATCACTCAGCCTCCTCACTCTCCTTCCTGGTCAGACCTAGAAAGGAAATAAGTATAGATTAGTTTATGGGAGCACATTTCCTAAACAATTACTGACCAATTATAAGAAGTCTCAGGCACCTGAAAACATTTCAGGGCTTAAAATGTATTGTAAAATACATTTAAAGTTAGTTTTAAATTTATGCAATGTCTTATACAATTGCTCCTATAAAACACTGAATTCTTTTTTTTTTTTTTAGCCATACGAGGTATGCATCATCCTATACGCTCCTCCTATTGGTGGCTTTTAGACAGGAGGTATAGCAGTGCTATAGCAGAAATCTTAATCCATAATTTCGCAAATAAATCACTTATGGCACTAACCTGACTGCTGGTGAACAACTTGCATCACAACCAAAGAGCTCTTGTAAGAGCTGAACTTTTATCAGTGACAGCTTTACTACGACAATATACTATAATATTTCTAGCCTCAGACATATTGTTCCAAATAATTGTTTTTGTTTTCTGAACACTTTACATTTGACATGCTAGGGTCAAAAAGAACAGAAAACACAAGTGCCGGTGTTAGCACAGGGTCAAGTGCATCATGCTGTAGTGAAGGAAGTGCATTCAAGGGTTGGAGTATGTCTTCGGATTTCATCATTACTGTTATACAGCATATCACTCGAGTGTGCATGAATCATGCTACAATCCCTTTATCTGGAATGGTGTAAAGTACCAACAACACAAATATATTACATGTTAACATTTTATAGAGCACGTCTTTAAACCTAGTGGCTAAAATGCCGCTTTAAAACAATTCAATTTGAAGGCCATAACATTCTCAGTCCTACTTGTGCTTGGCTGTTCATTAACCCTCTGTGACTGTGCTGATTTAATGTACCGAGAAAAAAAAGGCAAAAGCCAAAACAAAACAAAACAAAAAACAATACAAAAGAAAGAGAATGGGAGGCACAATAAAATCTGATTTATGCATATTAACTGCAAAATTCACAGCTATCCATCTGCTAATTAGGATTCTGAACATTTGTTGATTTGTATTCAGTGTAAGATATTCACACCAGACAGAATGCACTCAGTAACATCCCACAATCTGAATAGTATTGTATTTCTGAAGGTAACAGTGTAGCACAATAGAGATTTGCCCTGCGATACACAGTGGGGGTTTTGGACAAAATAAAACACTGCAATACTTTTTCTCCTTTTTTTAATCAACCAACAGTAGTACATTCTTTGAAAATATCTACGAGATCCTAAACTATTTTACCCTGGACATTGTGCCAATCCATTGCAGGGCACAAGCACTCGCACATGCACTAAAGGCCATTTGGGAATGCCATTTGTCCTGTTCTGCATGTCTTTGGAAACTGGGGGGAAAACTGTAGTCATTTTTGTAACTTTGTAAAAAAAAAACAAAAAAAAAAAAACAATAATAATAATAATAATAATAAATACATAACAGAATACTGAATCTCATACTTTACTTAAAAAAAACAAAAGACCCTTTAGAAAGTTAGAGGCCTTTCTCTAACTTACTGGTCACGGAGTTCTTAAAATTAAAATTCAACAGAAAGGGTAAAAGCCTTCTTTAACATGCTTCTTGAACTGCTGGAAATGTGCTTTTATGGGTAGGAATAAAGCGGAGATGCACATCATCAGCCAGTGCTCCACAATTGATGTGAGAGCACCCTTCCCTTGAGAGCGCTTGCTGCAAATTGCTGTAGCGGGATTCGAAACACCCGGTCTCTGGTCTCTCGGTGAATGCATTTCAGTTCGGGAGTATGTGCACAATCAGCACACAAATGGTTATTTCCGAGGCTGATCGGCTGATCACCAGTCATGGCCAATTAAGCTGAAAACCTTCTGATTCTGGTCCAAGCCAATCTACCGGTGCATCTTTAGTTTTTTGTCTTACTGTTGAGTTCCTGTTGGTTTAATTTTCCTGCGTGAACTCTACAGACTGTTGGGTGTGAAAGTTTCAACAGTTTCTGTAACGTTCAAATCAGCCCCTTGTGGCACAGACAAACTACACTATTGTCACCCCCCCCACCTTCCCAATCTTGATGTAAAGATTAACTAAACCTCTTGACCTGTATCTGTATGCTTTTACACACTTCCTCATATCATGGCAGTTAAATGCATAACCAGAGCTAGCAACAATTGCGAAAGAAATCGATTTGTTTTTCATCTTCAATAAAAAAGAAGCAGTCGCAGCAGTGTTACTGCTCTTAGGACTTTTGATTGTGCAGAATAACATAACAGTTACGAGAAGGAACTCCTTTAATATCCCAGACATGTTGAAATGGTTTGGAGTGAGGTCAGGACTGTACGGGGAATGTGGCAATAACTCAGAGTTCCTCTGTGGAACTCTGTGCAAATGGTGTTGAAAAATGACTCTGTGTACAGTTCCCACAGACAGATGCATCTATTCTGCAAGTCAGTGACAAGGTATCTGTAACAGAGCCGCCTTGGCCAGGATGGTCAGTCACATGGCCTTGATTTTAAAACATTCGCACCATTCAAATGTTTTACTGGGCCTAAGAGTCTCATCACTGTTAAACATTTTGTGTCATGAGAAAGTCCTGGATTGACTTGAACGTCTTTCAAAGATTTGTGAATGCTATACTGACTGAAAACAGACCTGTTTCCAGCACTATACCATGAAAAGCATGTATTATACATATACATGATGTATATCTACAGTATATTATATACATATAATATTATATAGATAACAGCTTCAAGGTCACTGAGCAGATCACCTGGTTGATGGCCTAAACATTACATAATACTAACTGCATAGTATTACACGTATTCTGGCCTGCGAGGATATAAACTTACTGTATAATTATTTAGAAACTTATTGTATCCATCAGTGCATTAAGACAGAACACACACACACACACACACACACACACACACACACACACACACACACACACACACACACACAACCATCTATCAAGCTGGGCACCTCTAAATGGAAAAAAGATCCAGGACATGTTAGGACTAATGTCAACAACACACATCCTCATCTGCATGCATGCACACACATTTGCATCACACTTATTTATCAGTGTCACATTGTGTGAAGCGTAAGAAAATCTCACACAAACAGAGAAGCAGGTTGCAGTGATAGCAGTGCAGCACTCCTGTGTTTGACAAAGCCGGGGGGGGGCATGACGGCGATACCTGTGTGTATGTGTGTGTTGGGGTGGGAAGAGAGAGGAGTCCGGGAACAGAGAGGAGCTTTAGCAGTGCAGAGCGTCTATACCTGCTGGAGTGAGGACCAGGGCCTGCAGGATGTCGGACAGAGACACAATACCCACGATGCGGCCGGCCTCATCTACCACCACAAGCCTGTGCACCTGTGAAGAGGCAGAAAATCCTGAATGGCAGCAGTATCGGACCAGCTCGCTGTCTACCTAGTGTATCCTACAGCATGAATACTGTATACAGTACTAGCTGTTAACGTGTGTTAAAACATGCAGAAACATTGTGAGCGTAGTTCACATACGTGCCTATATACTGCGGAACCTCGGATTGCGAGTAACGCGGTCTCTCTTTGTGCGTCAGCATGCCGTTATGCGTGTGTGTGCGAGTCGTGACACCGTGCCCCTTCACACACACTCCTCCTCCTCTGGCCTTTACACACACACACACACCTCTCCTCCTCTCGCCTTAACTCACACACAAACACATCCTTCCTTCTCTCGCTTTTACACACACACACACACACACACACACACACACACACACTCTTTCTCTCTCTCTCTCTAATGGAAACACTGCTCTGTTGCGATTCTTTTCAAAGGTAAAGTGCAGGTTAATTTGTTTTAT
>JAOTRS010000026.1:7679052-7701179 GCA_028565755.1 Dinotopterus cunningtoni
CATAAATTCTTCAATAATAGAAAGTCTTTCCCTGATTTTAAACATATATGCTAGGTACAAACATATGGATTATTGCAAATTAAACCTGAACACACATATACATGTACCTCAGCATGTGCTTCATATTGCTAACTAGAACAGTTTTTAACCAGATAAGGACTTTATGCTTCTGAAACTAAAAAAAGGCTTTCTAAAATAGTTTTCTGCTGAATTAAGGAAGTAGTAGGACAAAAAAATGCTTTGTTGCATTTCAGAGAGGTCAAAAACCCAGGTGAGTTTAGCAAATAAAGTGATGTTATCCATCCTGGGGACCATGAGCTAATGCTACTGTTTACTAAAAACAAACGGCAGTTAGAAAGTTCCCATTTTTTATGACCTTTCACCTGGACCTATTTCAGTATTAAAAGTAGCCTGTAAAACAAACTTAAGGATTAACTGTTCACTGCAAAAAATTTTAAAGTTACCAAAAGAGTGTGTCTGTGTGTGTGTACATACACCGATCAGCCATAACATTATGACCATTGACAGGTGAAGTGAATAACATTAATCATCTTGTTACAAAGGCGGCTGGAAATGGGTGGAATATTAAGGCAGAAATTGAACATTTTGTCCCTGAAGCTGATGTGTTGGAAGCAGAAAGAGTAAAAGTAAGGATTTGTACGACTTTGACAAGGGCCAAATTGTGATGGCTGGACATCCCAAAAGACGCGGTTTTGAGCTGCTCTGACCCCGTTGTTGGAGCAGCTCAAAAACGCGTCTTTTGGGATGTTCCTGGGCTGCAGGGTCGGTCCGCCAGAGGTCCCAAGAAAGAAAACCAGTGAACCAATAACAGGGTCATGGGTGGCCAAGGCTCACTGATCCACATGGAAAGCAAGGCTGGCCCATGTAGTCTGACCCAATAGAAGAGCTACTGTAACTCAAATTGTTACAAAAAGATAATGCTGATTCTGATAGAAATTAGTCAGTAAATGCCATGCATGGCAATTTGTTGCATACAGGGCTGCAGAGCTGCAGTCCAGTCAGGGTGCCCATGATTTACACTGAGCTACCCCTGGTAATGACCCATGTGTCCACTGCCAAAAGCACCTACAACAGGCATGAGAGACTTAGAATTGAATGAAAGAGCAGTGGAAGAAGGTGGCCTTCTGATGAATCACAATTTCTTTTACATCATGTGGATGGCTATGTATATGTGTCACTAACCTGGGGAAGAGATGGTACCAGGATGCACTATAGGAAGAAAGCAAGCCCGTGGAGTCACAGTGAAGTTTTAGGCAATGTTCTGCTTGAAAACCTTCTGATCTAACATTCATGTTGATGGTACTTTGACACGTACCACCTACTTAAACATAACTGCAGACCAAGTACACTTCTTCATGGACACAACATTCCCTGATAGCCTCTTTCAGCAGCATAATGCACCTTGACACACTGTCAAAATGGTTCAAGAACGGTTTGAGGAACACAAGTTCAAGGAGTTGACTCGGCCTCCAAACTCTCCAGATCGCAATCCAACAAAGACCCCAGCTCACATTTGGCAAGATTTATACCACAACACACATTCAGAGGTCTAGTGGAGTCCAGGCTTCAATGCATCAGGGCTCTTTTGCCAGCAAAATGTTCTCAATATTAGGCTGGTGGTCATAATGTTATGACCCACATGAAAGCTTTGTGGCTTTGTGACAAATTCACCCTCACCATTGCTCCAACGTTTAAGGAAATGTTTAAGCAAAACAAATTTACCCAGAAAGGGATTTATTTTACAAAAACAATCCAATTATTTAAATATTCGGCTCATCATTTAACTGTGAACTACAATATTTGTGCTAGATATCAAAGCCAGTAATTTCTTTTTATCCATAAAACAGAATTTAATTAAAATCTATATTCTTTGGCACAAAAACAAATGACCAAGACCAAGGTTGTGCTCCATGGATGCACAGAGACTGACATGACTAGGATCTTACCTAAAAAAAAAACTTCTTTCTGCTTGCCTAACTAACACCTTTCTGGACCACTTGTATGAAGTGCACCAAAGGGGCAGCAGAGTGCACAAACCAGAAAATCATGTTAAATAACATGAGTGCCAAGCCGACACACCCACCCTTGGAGAAATTGGAGTCTGTGTGTGTACAGTATGTGTGTAAATATGTGTGTGTGGGGGGGGGGTCCACTACTCCCAATGAACATGTCTGCTCATAAACACCCCCAGGGGGAGATTTTTTTTACAGGCCTCCTTTATACAAACACTGTCTGAGGAGTCATGTCAAAAATCTGGACAAGTCCTTGGTTGTATGCACTGCTGGTTTGGTAGGATCATTGAGCTGCGTAGGTGTATGTGCATGACTCAGATATTTGTTTAAGCAGAAATTTCGAGCAATACTTTATATAGCAAATAAAGGGAGGAAAAGGAAAAGAAAAAACATGCACTACTGTACATTGATATTAAGGGAATCTTTAATGGGGATATGGGGGACTCCGCAAACTGACAGTAACCTGAGTGAAAAGCAATAATCATCATAATAATAATCTTAAAGACAGACATGGTGTGATATACAGTATTTAACCATCACAAGACTTCATGTTGTTGTCAGTGCATCACTGTTTAATTCATGCACAAGCCATCTAGCTCATTAAAGGGAACTGCACTTCAGCTGAGATGGATGACCACGGGGAAATCCGCATCGCAGGACTAATCTATTTGGTGCATATACTACATAATACTATATGGCACTATAAATACACATGCTACACTGCTTTGCACTGCTGTAAGGAGGTCATAGCAAAGCTTAGGCAGAAAGACAGAAATAGATGAGGACCCATGCAACATGGCACGCGCTGAGAACCCTGGAGCTCATTTCATAAGAAGCACGGTTAAAAACAACAAGAAAAACTAGATTAGGTTCAGATTTTAAAGGGCTTACCTTCATCTTCGAGATCGAGTTTCTCCAGCATGCCTTCAGACAAACCGCGAACCTGTGGACGAGAAAACAAGCAGGACCGAGTGAAGAAACGGCTTCAGTGCACGCGCCGCGCCTGTCACTCTCCTCGTCACCGGCGAGAAACGAAAGCGCACAAATGAAACGAGCAAACAGCCGGTTATTTGCGCATTTTAATCACGCGATTGATTCGTTAAATCCCGTGTAAAGAGAGCGTTCGGTTTGTCCTAGACGAGACTCGCTCTGCTCGTGCACTCGTGCTGTCCGTGAGAATTATGATCACAGACTCCCCCTCTATCCGGAGAACAATGGACTGTTCCAGGCTGCCGCAATGCTCGGAATGAACCATTACGCGTGTTCGCGGGGGAGATCCCGGTTTTCTCAGTTTCTCATACAGCAAGTGAGCTGTTACAACCTGAGTCGTCATAATGGACTGATATAAATCTGTCAGAAATACGTATTTTGGTTAAAAAGTTTCCAATATCGCGTCCAGAAATACAGAAGTAGATGCAAATAGGTTTTAGTTATCATAAACTAACCAGTTATTTGAGCACGATAGTCCACTGCGTAGATATACGGTACACTGACCAGCCAGAACATTAAAACCACTGGTTTAGACATATTTTTTTGTCACATGTACACATGTACTTACTCACTCATTGTCTATACCCCATTATCCTATATACAGGGTGCCCTGGAGACTATCCCAGGAGATGCTGTGCACAAGGCAGGGTGTCAAACCATTGCAGGTCAAACACACACACACATTCAGTCACACACTACAGGCAATTTGGGAACACCAGTTAGTCTAATCTGCAAGTCTTTGGACTGTGGGAGGAAACCAGAGCACCCGGAGGAAACCTACCATGCATGTCAGGACATGCAAACTTCATGCTCACAGACCAGAGGCGGGAATCGAACCCTCAACCCTGGAGGTGCAAGGCGACACTAAGCCACCATGCCACCTATGCACCTTACAGCATGTGAAATGATTTTTTTAGATATTGTATTTATCAGAGCGCGGGGTCAGCCTGAAAACAGCACTCCTGGGGCAGATGGGTTTAAGGGTCTTGCTCAACTTGGCAGTACTGGGGTTTGAATCCATGATCTGTAATCCAGAGCCTTAATTGTTTGAGCCAAACCTGGCCTTTATACTGTGTATATTCCCATTGTGTTGCCAAAACTGAAACAAAGCTCTTGACTCACATACTCCATATGACTTCTGAAGATGTGCTGTGGTACTGCAGATCCTTTAGGTTGCAAGATGGGGCCTCCATGGATCAGACTCTTGCGAACGTAGAGGTCAACAACTTGAACTTGAACACTGCTATTAGGCGATACAGAAGTTGACATAAAGAAGTGTTCTTGAACAATGTTTAGGTAACATCCGTATGAATGCCAGGACAGAAGGTTTTCAAGCAGAACATTGCCCAAAGCATCACACTGCTTCTACCAGCTTGCCGTCTTCAGCAAGCTGTGATGCACTGTGTGATCTGACACATTTCTTTCATACATAGCATCAACTTGCTCAGCAATTCGTGCAACAGTAGCTCTTTTAGCACAAAAGTGCTAGATGCTAGGCTGTCCTTCCTTGGAAAACTTTTGATTGGTACTAACCACTGCATACCAGGAGCATTCCACATGACTTGCTGTTTTGGAGATTCTCTGACTCTCATCTTAATTCTTCACTCTCCACATTCTTTGCCCTTTATGCTTCCAACACATCGACTTCGGAAACTTACTTTTCTCTTGCAGCCTAATATATCCCACCCTTTTGCATGTGCCTTTGAAATGAGAGAATCAATGTTATTCACTTGACCCATCGGTGGTTTTAATGTTATGGCTGATCAGTGTAGATAAAATGATAAAGTAATTATCTTTGGGGTGCCCAATCCAAAATATCTTTTGTAAGTACAATATTACACAAAATTAAAAAACTAGTAGATAAAGGTGCAGTTTATAATGTGTTTCTAGACCTAACCTGGTGAAAACTCCCAGTAGAGATAACTTCTGTCTATCCTGTAGCCTCCTCACTATTCAAATTAATTACTCAATAAATGTTTTGTGATTGCTCCACAGTTGTACTATTTTCTTTCAAGGATGGTCTAACCATTTGATCAACAGATCTGTTTCAGTAACCCATAGCTTGTCAGACCTAGATGTATTTTTTTCTGTATGGTACAATTAAGTTCAAAGTCAATTAGTTTATATTTTGTGTGTATACTGTATGTTCTGTAATGAAGGGACAGACTCTGTATTACTCAAGTTGCTAAAAGGAGAACATGAAAGAGTCCTGGAAAGTTATGCTCAAGTGTAAGCAAGCCTATTTTTTACTTCAGATGAACTCTACTTAAAGTTAAAAAGTGGGTTAGTTAAAAAAATACTTCAGTGTATTATTCTATATTAAGATTTACGGCATTATTTTTAACAAGCTGGAATGACAGAGTCATTCCTGTGTTTCTCATAAAGGAATAATTATAGTTTTACAAGTGCAGAACAAACCTACTATAAATTGTTATATAAAAGTAGTAAGACCTTGTCCTGCAGTTCTGGGTGGAATGACTAAGGAGGTGGCTAAAGCTGGTGACAAAGCATGGAAGGTAGAAATATATGGGCATGTCTTGAGCCACCCTCATTTCTCTATACTTTGCTTCCAAAGAGCCAGACGTTTATGTATTTTTAATACAGTCTTGAGGAATAGTTCTCCGGGCTTCCTAAAGAACTTTCTTGAGCCCTCATTGAGCAGTTTCAGAGAAATGTTATTTTGTTTGTTAAACCATATACAGTACTGACCTATGAATCATTAAGCCATAAAAAAATCATCTAATTTAAGGCATGAATCAGTCAGAAACGGGTGCAGATGATGACAGATGATCAGACCGGTGATTAGTGTACTGGTGATGCTTAATGCTGAGTGGTTGGAACAGACGAGAGGGGAAATAAGGTTGCCCTGAGGTTGCTACAGTACATAAACAACTCATTTTTTAATTTCTTCATTCTTAGGCACCTTTCAGCCCATCACAGTAAAACATTTGTTCGCACTTCTTTAATGTATATACAGTATATACACAAACGTATATACAAGTACATATACTGTATATGTGTTACATATTTATTTATTTTATACCAGAATTTTGTCAGTGCTAAAAACATACAGTCAGTTTCTCAGTCATTAGGACAGAGGCGTTGCCTCTTTCCGGGTTCTCTGTAAAATGACAAGTTGCTTTTTTAAAAAAAAAAAGAGAGAGAGAGTGAGAAAGAGAGAGAGAACACCACTATTTATCGCAGCTGTAAAAGTAAGTGAGAACAGGAAGTAAGTCGTCTCTCCTCTCACATTAAATGGTGTCAGAATGTGTGAAACCCACAAATTTACCATGGGTGTTTAAACTTTTTATATTTTTATTAAATAAGCAATATAAGTGATATTTTAAATAAACTGGTTTTAGAAATCATTTTCTTTAATACGAAATTTTTTTATTGTTGGCAAATTGCTGAAAGCTGTTGTATAAGACGAATACAACACTTGGGGATATGCTGATATAGGAAAATAATCAACTTCATGGTTGTAATGGCCTCAACTATTGTTGATTATTTTTGTCTAACAACACACCTGGCCATTATATTTTAATATTTCAATATTAATTAATGATAGTGATGAAGTGCACCGGTTTCCTCCTACAGTCCAGAGACATGCACAGTGGTTAAATCACCTTTCCAAATTGCCTATAGTGAGTTACTGTGTGTGTAAATGTGCGTGTGCGCTCCATCCGGGGTGCAACTTGCCTTGTACCCGATGCTCCTACACAGTATATGCGGTATAGATCGTGGATGGAAGTTATATTTAAATCTGACCCAGAGCTACAGTATGTTAGCCAAGCAGATGACATCTCCTGAGTGCATGAAAGCAGACCTGACACCCTGCTTAAATTATCTAGCAGGTGGAATGAACACCCGCATCCCACATGGTGTCCTCTGTATTGATTTTGGCTCGAGAATGTGATAAACGATCAAAGGCCTGAGCCTTAAGAAACACGCTGGATCCACCAGCAGTGTAGAGGTGTAGCAGATACGACACTGCAGCTATTTCAATACAGATTTCTTTTAATACTCAAAAGCATGTTCGACTTTTATAGTGACTGCGGCGTTAACATGTTTGTAAAAAGGGGTGTGACAGCATAGGTGGATGAATGTTTTGTTTTAATTCTCTGCTATTTATATAAAGATACATGGTGCTCTTTGAATTATGTTAATTAATAAACTACTAAAGAGATAGTCTTTTTTTCACACTGTTCCATGCTTTTGTCCATCATTTCTTCACATTATTAGCAATTCAAAATCACAATCATTGATGCAATGACCCTTCCTTTTAACATTCTGTTCATGTAACCACCATCTCTAAAGGGCAAGCAAAGACAAACAGCAAGAACAGTTTGCATTAAAGCATGCCATGCTGATCTGCGGTGTGTCTTCTTAAGTTACCCCAGCACTGCATGATGAAAGATAATTGTAATTAGAGTCTCATTTACCATTGTTTGAGGTCATCTCTCATCACTTACTTCCTGTAAACTTGTGCGGTTTACAGAAATATGCGGATTAATATCACAGGGGACTTACCATGCGTGAGGTAGCGATGGGCGCCGAGGAAGCGGTGGGAGGTGGCTTGGTTGAGGGCATGCTGAACAGCTGGCCCGTGTCCGGGGGAGAGGACATCGAGCGCGATCGTTCCTCTTGACGCATAGAGAGGTTGGGGTTTTCTTCCAGAGGAAATGGTGGAGAGGGTTTGGTCAGTGGTGCGGGAGTGGTGGGCGGAGAGGAGATCCCAGACGCTGGAGGGAAAGAAAAAGACGGACAATATTGGTTTGGGTTCAAATCAAATTTTATAGGCTGTACGTACCCAAGCTATAGACATGATTGAACAACTGATCATTAAAAAAATGCACAATACATTCCTTGATCTGTCTAACTATCCTAGATCCAAATAGAGCAAAACTACAGTATATAACCTGATTTTTCTGTGCTTTCAAGTCTTTTGCTATTTCTGTTATACACTGCTTGGCAATAAAAACATTAAAGTTACTGGAATTGGATTAAGTCCAACACATTATAAAAATCTGGAAGGATCATGCTGTCAGAACCATCAACTTTGCAAATAAACATGATCAAGGATGACTTAAATGCTTGGTGAATATATATCATCATCAAAAAAAATAATAATAATAAATCACGGCTATGTTTAATAGTGAAAGCAAGAGCATTCCCATATGCGCAACATACAAGAACACACAGAATTGGAACTAAACGGCTGAGTCCATAAGAAAACCACAGACAGTGTATATAACCAGTAGAACACTGTACACCCAAATATACTAGAAAGTGTGCTTGAACAGAAGCAGACTGGAGGTTACATGGTCTATTAGATTACCTAAGAGTAACAGCAATTACAACTGAATCTAATAAATGACCTTATTTCAGGTTAACTTAAGTGTGTATTTAGAATTTTTATGTAATTAATGTTTAATCTGGGTGCCACGGAGGCATAATGGTTTACATTGTGGCCTCCACCTGTCTTCGGCCTGTGTGCATGCATTGGTGAGTTTCCTCCATGTACTCTGGTTTCCTCCCTCCGTTCCAAGACATGTCAATCATGCCAATTTGTGTTTTCGAATCCCCTGTGAGTGAGTGTGAGTGCTTGTGTGCCCTGAAATGGATTGGCACCCCGTCCAGGGTATACCCTGCTTCGTGCCCCAAGTCCCCTGGGATAGGGTTCAGGCTTCCTGCCACCCTGTACAGGATAAGTTATAGAGAATGAGTGA
This sequence comes from Dinotopterus cunningtoni, assembly GCA_028565755.1. Lineage (NCBI taxonomy): Eukaryota > Metazoa > Chordata > Actinopteri > Siluriformes > Clariidae > Dinotopterus > Dinotopterus cunningtoni. The sequence goes on from JAOTRS010000026.1 coordinate 7,687,805, forward strand.
GGGAGTGAGTAATGTTTAATCTAGTGTAAAGTATTAATCACTTTACATTTATATAATTTTTTTTTATTCAGGCTTAAGGTATTGCGGCAGCTTTATACATTTCAAAAAAGCCTGAATTTTAAAAAATGCAAAGTGATTGTTTAATACTTTAAACTATATTAAACATTACTTACTCCCTCTCTCCCAACACCTATTCTGTACAGGGTGGCAGGAAGCCTGGAGCCTTTTCCAGGAAACTTGGGGCACGAGGCGGGGTATACCCTGGACAGGGGGCCAATACTTAAAATTTATGATTAGTGCATTTTCAATTATTTTTTTTTTATATCATCTTAAATTACATTTGCACTAAATTACATTTTCACATTAGATCATGGACCGTATACCAGACACCGGAATATAGGCCGTATACCCGACACCGGATTGCAGCGTCACTGTGCATGTTGAAAGGTTGCCCATACACTTCAGTGACATCTCCTTCCTGATCCCACTGTATGTTGAAGCCATGCCAGGAAAGTGGCCTGGGAAGCATGCCTCCCTGATTAACAGCTCCGTTACAGGCACAAAGCCGAGAGCATGTGCAGCCTGCTGCCGTTATCGTGCTTATTTTACACGTCACTGAATCCCAAGGCCAGCAGGATTCACACTGCGTTTCCCTATACCCACTAATAAAGTAAGCTTAAAGGAGAATGAAGAGGAGGAGGAGGAGGAAGCGAAGGGTGCTGTAACTTTTCACATCAGCATCTAATTCACCAGACCAACATAATGATGTAGAAGATAGTTAAAGAAGAACGCGATCAAAGGTGAGACTGAGAGATCACTGAATTCTGTGGCAGATTCCTAAATGTGATGCCCAAAGGATAAGGATTAGCCATAACGTAAAACCTTTGAGTAATTTGTCTTGTGTTGTTACTTTACCACATGATTGTTCTCAGTCTAACAACACCGATCAACTGTTCCCAAGTTTCCCCTCAGGAGATCACTGTACACAGAGTACATTTTATATGTCTATTAAAATCCATGAAGCCCTAAAGGCTTCGCCATAATTGGATCTTGTGATTGCTTTGGCTTGAACATGATGCCTACTGGCCGTGCCTTTCTTTTCTTGTGGTCAGATCCAATACCAGAGAGATTCTCCCTCTCATCTCTGACTACCTTTATTTGCTGAGCAACACTCAAGTTTCCACTTTGAGCACACGTAGATGCTCTGGGGAGTGTGAAACATGGCTTTATCTGCATCGTGAAAGACTTCCTAAGAGCTCAAATGTGCTGCGTGGCCAGGTTCTGGCTAAGGATGGGAAGGGAGAAAAAAAAATCACCATCGGAGACAGAATAAATTTAGAGACGAAATATAAGAACAGACTTGTCTGATCACTAAAGGCTTAAATACAGTGTCTGAGGTTGCAGACATCTTAGGAAGAAAGACAAACAAGTGCCACAGCTTCTCCACAGATACCAAACAAAGCAATTATTTTCTTTTAGAACTGCCCTTCATCAGCCAAGGAAACATCTGAGAAACTGTGAGAGCTGAAAAGAGCAAGGATGATGTCATCTGGACGACTGCCTACCCCCTAACTCTCTTTCTCTCTTTCTCTCTCTCGTCCCCCCCCCCCCACACACACACATTCCAACCATGCTGTCATTCAAAAATCATGCCGCAAAAATATTTTTACCTTCTCAAAATGTGATCACTCATCGTAATGGCAGTCTCTGCTGACTTATTAAGCTGATTTGGGATGTGGATGAAACACAATGATGGTGCAGAGTTGAGGCTAGAACAGCACTAAGGATGATTTCTTATCTGATATACAGTAGTGATCAAATCAAAGTGACAGAAGGTAAGTCACATTTAATATGAGATCAAAGAAATTTCTTTTCTTTGTGTCACTCCAGAGTGAACTCAAACGGATTGAGAATCATAAAACTTGATGCTTAACTTCATGGATTTTATTACATTAAATCAATAAATGTATGACAACTAAACCGAAGGGAAAATGTTCTCAGCATGCACTCCGCACTCCAATCTTATCAGCGCTCTTTGTTCAAGGCTACTGTCTCCCCAGTCACTGCTGTGCAGGTGTGAACTTGTTACATCAGTTCATCTGTAACTGCGGAGCGAGCAAAAACCTGATGCCTCACTTGTGATTTGCACAAAAGAAGGGCAGCATACAGTAATTCCTTTTTTTTATTTTTTGGTCTGAGGGTGTACCTGGTGCCGTTATTTATTAAAGACTTTGTGCGCAGTATGGAAAAACAAAATTTGGACCAATACTCTAAGGAAGGTGAAGGTTTTTTAAAGAGAATCATTACTGGTGAAGAGACACGGATTCATCACAACGAGACTGAGAGGAAACCGCAGAGTATGGAACAGAACCATCCTCAATCTCCAACCAAGAAAAAGACCAAAGGTCAACCATCAGCTGGAGAACTGATGTTTACAGTTTTCTGGGATTCTCAAGGGTCAGTATTGAAACATTATCAGGAAAAGGTTCAACAATCACAGTGCTAGTTACAGTGAGAAGTTTCTTGAAGAGCTAAAGCCTAAACTTGAGATTAAACACAGAGGACTGCTATTCAAGGATGTTGTGATCTTGCATGACGATGTATGTCCACACACTTCTGCCCACACTGTTGGCATTCCGCAAAAACTTCTTCTACTCCTGATCCTGCTCCATCAGACTTTCACCTGTTCGGTCCCCAGAAAGCAGCCATGCGAGGATGAAGATTCACTTCTGATGAAGAAGTGAAGACAGTGGCACATTCCTGGCTCACAGCTCAGTCTAAAACATTTTTTTATGAGGAATTAGGAATTTTTGATGACAGATGGACAAATTGCATTAAAAGGCAAAAATTATTTCAGGTGGCATGGTGGCTTAGTGACTAGTACTTCCAGGGTCCGGGTTTAATTTCTGCCTTGGGGTCTGTGTGCATGGAGTTTGCATGTTCTTCCTGTGCTTGGTGGTTTTCTCCAGGTACTCCGGTTTCCTCCCACAGTCCACAGACTGTAGATTAGGCTAATTAGGCTAATTTAGTTTCCAAATTGCCGTAGTGTGTGTTATGAGCATGTGTGTGTATGTGTGCCCTGCGATGGATTGGCAACCCATCTAGGGGGTGTACCGTGCCTTGTTCCAGGCTCCAGGCCCCCTGAGACCCTGTATACAAGATAAAGCTGTATAGACGATAAATGAGTGAGTGAAAGTAAGATTATTTCAATAAATTATTTATTTGTGTTTTCTGAAAGTTAATGAAAATAAATTCAACAGCCAGAGTGCGGATAATTTTTGATTCACCCTTGTACATTTAAACATAATTTCAGTGTGCAAGAGCAGATTTTTAGTTCTTACAGTGCAACATAAATAAGTGCGTGACTGAAAAATTCAATTGACAATTATATGAAAATTTCTTATATAATAAAGGGACATATGCGGTGGAACATCTACTTAACCTACTAATAAATGATTTTTAAAATCTTATTTAACAAAGAAAAACTTATTAGTATAATTGTTGACATTGTGATGCACTGTGTGTAGGGAGACGCTTAATTTACATTTTTAATGTCAGCGCTTTCTTTTTTTTAAATGCCAGCAATTCTTCCAACCGTGCGATGGTCTTTCGGACAGATGATTTTGTGCTCTCCAGTTTCTCAGGGATATGACAAGCTGTGCTTCTAATTAACTTCAAAAAACGAGGGGGGAAAAAAGAAATGCTAGTGAGGGAATAACTGTTCACTTTTCCTAAAACTAACTTGTCTCCTGGATACTTCGCAACATTAAATGTAGCAGTTGACAATTCATTTATTTATGACTAAACGTAAATCCTAATTATTAGAGGAATAAAACACTCGAGTATGTGCTCTTAAATTCGTAGCAGTAATGGCATCGCACCACCCCATGACTCATTATTTTGCTATAATTTTTATTCCTTACTTAATTATATTAGTCATTGAATCACTCATGAATCACTGCCATTGTCTTCTTGTTCCTGTGTTTCAGGAATAGAACCCTGTACTGTATCTAGACAACGGTTAGGATTGGTAATATTTGGATTGCTAGGTGTAATTGCTAGAGATCTATAAAACTGAGGGCTAAATGTCAAGGTATATAATCCACTGCTACACTATATAAACCTAAGTTATTAGAAAGACAAAATAAATTGAAGTGGTAAATAGGTCAAAAGAGGGATTCTTTTTAGTATATACTAAATAAATATACACAAGGTGCGCTCAAGCCAAACCAAGACTTGTGATTGTATTTCTCGTGAATGGCGGCATTAAACTGATTGACATTTACTTCAAGAAAACTTCAAGTGCAGTACCATGATGAGACTCTTAACCATAAGCAGATATGCCTCCGCCTCCGAGTGGCGCAGTGGTAAAGCACTCGCCCTACCATCCGGGGATCCTGAGTTCGATTCCCAGGTGATGCTGTAAACTCTCGCAGCCGGAGGTCTAGAGAGAGCTGATTGGCCGAGCTCTCTCAGAGGGAAGGGATGAAAGGTACTTAGTGCTCCCACATTACTCAGCTCTACAGCCAATCAGGGGCGTCTGAGAGCTCGTATGAACGGAAGTAGCGGATAGCGCTGTACAGTACTCCGAGTGTGTTACGCCGCCCCCAACGGTGCGTGAGCGAGCAGTTCTATGATGCGGGCCGGCTAGCGTGACGTAGTTCTGAGGAAACTCATGATACTCTTCGGTAGTAGTAGCTTAATGTGGGAGCCCCCTAGTGACGGGAAGGAATTGGACACGACTAAATTAGGGAGAAAAAAAATATTATTTTTAAAGATATTTCATCACCAACTTGCAAAAAAGACGCATGTCAGTTAAATCTGTAACCGCAATCATTAAAGAACACCACTTGCACATTACAAGAACTCTTCTGGGGGTTATTGCCACATCCTCCATACAGTCCTGACCTCGATCCAAGACGTTTCCTCGCTCACATGTGTGAGCCAATAAAGGAGTTCCTGGGAGGCTAGCATGAAGGTGAACACTAGGATAAGTCCATTAGTGTAGCAGGGGATTATATAGAGGTATAAAGTTAGTTTTTACTCTCAGAACTGTATTCTGTTATTCTGAAGAATCAAAAGTCCTGGTTTGACCTGAACGCCCCTTGTAATACAAATAAATGTTGTGAGTCATAAGCTTTCATAATTTCTTCTAAACATTATAAATGCCACTGATGATTACCTTGACATTTAGCCCTCAGTTTTAAAGATCTCTAGCAGTTACACCTAGCAATCCAAATATTACCAATCCTAACCATTGTCTAGATACTGTACAGTACAGTGTTTCATTCCTGAAGCACAGGAACAAGAAGACAATTATAGCTCACTGTACTTCATCGCACGCAACCGTCTGCCTGGCTTGGTAATAGGAACTTGCTCAAACTCAAGTTTAGCTAAGTTTGACAAAGGGCAGACAGGTGCGCCAATGTGTCCAGTCTCTGGAGCCTAATTATGGAGCAGATGGGTGTCCCTGACAGTAGCTTCTGTCTCATGAAACCTGCCGGGAAATGACAGCCAGAACAGATACTCACAGGGGGTAGAACACAATGGCCTGCTTCAAATGACCTTTACCTTTTCACCGCACTCTCAGCTATAGCATGTGTGTGTACTGTATCTGTGGACAGGAAATGAAAAGCAAAAGATCTTGTCCTTGTATTTACACTAATTAACAAATACTTTGTTTATCCCTATGATTATATACCAGGTATTTTTTTTTCTGTCAAAATGTAATGCTGGTAGTGCTATTAAAATAATAAATAAATAAATAGTAAAACTTTGACAGAAACAATATAGTATTGTACTGTGAGTAATTGTCCATATACTGTAAGTTCAAATAGGTATGAATAGTGCAAAGCATTTATCTTCTATACTGCTATCCTATACAGGGTCGCAAGAAGCCCATCCCAGGAAACTTTGGGCACAAGGCGGAGTACACCCTCAACAGGGTGCCATTAAATCACAGGGCGCACGCACGCACACACACACACACACAGAGTTATACACTAAAGGCAATTTGGGAACACCAGTTAGCCAATCTGCATGTCTTTGGACTGTGAGAGGAAACCCATCAAGCACGGGGAGAACATGCAAACTCCACGGTGGAGGTGCAAGGCTGCAATGCTAACCACTTAGCCACCGTACCACCTTAGTACAAACCAATTCAGAACTACTTAATTATTTTAGCTTTTCTCTCTTGAATAACATTGATTATCAACTATATCAGGATCAGGGGCACCCAAGTCTCATCTATGCCCGCAGGGACCTGCCTGGTCCGATTCCATAGAAATGCCAATGCACTACCTAAAACAGTCAATGCAGACCACGAGAGAAAGGTATCAGAATACCAAGTGCATCACTGCCTGATGCATATGGGGCCAAGCAGTTTTCTGGCCTCGAAAATCCCCCCATCCCCCCAATTCAATCGAGCATCCAGGGGAGGCACAGATTAAACAAGCCCTACAGGCCACAGCATAAAACAGATCCCCTGCTAACATCCTGGTGACAGACACTACAGCGCGTCCCCATAAATCCTATGGAGCCACATCCTGAAGGGCCAGAGCCCGCTGGAAACACAAGGGCAACCTAAAACCTAGGTGGTTTTATTGCTAATAATTTTAAAGCTATGGCTGATTGATGTAAAGTAAATGATACTAAAATGACAACATGGATCCCGTTTAGAGAGCCTAACAGCCCAAAGAATTATACCAGGCTCTCTGTAAAAAATCAGATGTGATGTGAAACAAATGCCCTCTGACAGCATTTGAACAAACAGCTGAAAAAATATGGGAAATCTGGTTTTGGCCACACCATTTGGGAACACCATCCCCACAGTGAAACGGGACGATAGTAGCATGTTCCTGCCTCTTCGTTGCTTTTCTTTCTAAAGTTTTTTTAGGACTAAGCAAGACATATGAAAAATTGGCGTATTCCAAGTTTGGTTAAGATTCAGTCAAAGCAATTGATTACACTGAGCTCTTCCTAGGACTTACAAGTACATGAAACTTTATCTAATGATACAAGAATGAGCGATAATAAGCCCAATATCAATTCCTGACCTCACCTATGCTCTTGTCGCTGAATGAGCACAAATCAGCCCAGAGTCATGCTATAAAATCTAGTGAAAATCCTTCCCAGAAGCATGGACTCCATTATGGCAGCAAAAATAGGAAACTAACAACCTTTTAATGCCCATTCTTTTAAAATAGGCACACTCGGCTTTGATGGAGGCATTGATATGGATGCCTTGTCTACTAACAAGTCCTTTCTTTAACTAATTTGTACTATACGCCTTAAATACCCTTAAAATATGCTTCAAACAGAAAAGCTATTTAAAAAAATATATATTTTAGACATTTGACCTTGCTGTGACTTTGTAACCCTACCCTAAAATCTTCTACCCTCAGTTGTTTATGATAATTGTTTAAGTGACGTGCGATCATGATTTTTTTTTTTCTACCACATTTCTTCCATGAAGTTAACAGTTTAGCACTAACCCAGTTATAGTAATTTCAGCTTTATCTCTTTAGTTGTTTTCTTTGCTTGATGCAGGCCCTTCTGAAATGTGCCAGGCAGTATATGATCCTGTCTTTAGATCATAGAGTCATTAACAGTCATCATAGCCTGTGCCTCCAAGCGATTTTGGCAGTTCCCAGCTGTGTCCTTAACAGTCTTGCTAACTATTTCTGATAAACCCTTTTGCACTAATATCACTCCTTGTCTTAACAGAAATCGTTCCCCAGAAGGCGACACCTTTGCTGCAGTTTAGTTTAAGGATATATTTAGAACTGTGTGAAGAATGTTACTTCCAGACCCGGATTTTAGTCTTGAGTCTGAAAAATGAGCCTTTAGTGCTCTGCAAAACGTAACTTCAGCATTTAGTTTAATAAAAACATTGAGTGGTAATAGTGAAAAGCCAATTTATACTCATAATCATCGTAATCTAAGTTCAGAAATTACCATTGCAAAATGGCCATTACATTGCCATTTTGGTCTTTCTGCAATAATGTCTATAAATAATTTTGCACAGCCAATTTTGTGCTTTCAGTGGCTGTCTTCATTAACTGTTGCTGCTGATTGAAAGGGAAAACTGAGCCTTAAGACTGTCAATAGATGGAGATGAATGCTGAGGAATTAGATGAACCTTTGTGCTGCAAATTGATTCAGAAAAATTAATCCTTATTGCAATCGGAGATACCAGTTTCATTTTGATCCAGGACCAAGCAATACATTTACAATACATTAAGGCATTTGGCAGACGCTCTTACCCAGAGCGACTTACAAAAGTGCTTTGAAGCTTCCATCACTTGATAGATGCTTCCACTGGTTTACTAGGTTACTAACAAAGTACCATCAGTCAAACGCTTTTGGAAACTCTAGACTCGGGCATCTAGGGTTAGGAAGTTCATTCCACCACCCAGGTGCCAGAACAGAAAACAGTCTATGTACATCTTCCTTGATCTCTGAGAGATGGTCGGACCAGCTAACCATTGCTCGAGGATCGGAGGGAACATGGTGGGGTGCATTCCGTAATACAATCAGCGATGGACTAGCACCATTGGGAGTCCCTTGGGACAGGCTGTGAGTGAGAGTGAGAGTGGTTTCAATGTCCATGAATCTTGTAGGACAAAGAAGCACCATATTTATTAACCTGAATATCAAGCAATGTGTAATGAATTTGCCTTCTTTTGTGAAATCCACTTTGTCAGCTCATCACATTGTGTGCAAATGGAAATGCTCTTATCTTCTTTATTAAACATATCTATGATTTTATTAATTTTTACTTTTTTTTAATGCTGCTGGTGCATTGTATTTCCACAACTGCAAACTGTGACATTGTATAATCTTCCACAATTCAGTGAAGATAACGAGCAATGTGTCTGGTTGGTGCTGCAGGAGTCCGAGTGGTTTTGAGTCTGAACACGAGCAATGAAGGTTGCCGGGCCCAAGCTCTCAGTCCAGCTTAACAGTGTCATGCCTGTTCCACAAGTGTTGTTCAGACTGCTGCAGGAATGCAGGGAACTGAGGAAACAATGTGGAGCCAACACACAAGGTAAGGTGGATTCATGATGAACAGCTTAGGGCTGAAGAATGAAAAAATAGACTGACTTGTAATTTTCGCCTCATTGCTTATACAGTACATGAGTGGTGTCCATTTGCAATTCCACAAAGTGTTTAAGTGATCTCTGTTTTAATATTTTTTCCCCAACCACATTTCTTCTACAAAATTGACAGTTCAGCATCTTAATAATGTACATATTAAGGTATAGACTCAGTTTGACCTCTGAAGGTATGCTGTGGTATCTGGCACCAAGCCTTTAGTAGCAGATCCTTTAAAGTCCTGTAAGTTGCTACAGTAGTTGGGGTCTCCATAGATATGATTTGTGTGTCCAGCACATCCCACAGTTGCTTGGTTAGATTGAGATCTGAGGAAATTAGATGCCAAGTCAACACCTTGAACTTTTTGTCATGTTCCAAAAACCACACTGAACAATGTTTGCAGTGTACCAGTGTGCATTATCCTGCTGAAAGATTCAACTGCCATTAGGGTATACCGTTGCCATGAAGGGATGCAAAAATGTTTAGGTAGGTGGTACATGTCAAAGTAACATCCACATGAATGCCAGGACCCAAGGTTCCCCAGCAGAACATCACGACTTTTCCATAATTTGGGACTTTCAAACCTACAGATCATAGCAGGGCAAATCAGTTACATAAACTTCTAATATTCTTCTCAAAGCCTGAGCTATGTTACTCAGCTTCCTACCAGAATATGACAATCCCTACTTGCAATCTTTGCTGATATAATGGGTCAGCTGTGTGAGATAATAATTTAGTTATTCGTTTAATGGATCCTGACATACCAGACGTGCTACCAAGGGCGAGAGATATCCTAGAGCTGTCGTTTGCTCTACCTCTTGACTTTTCAAATGCTTAATCAGTGCCATCCAATGGATTGAATTCCAGCTTGCTGGCTTCTTAATTTAGCTCTTGCCTCTGACACCTATTCCAGTGGATAAGATAAGCTCTATAAGCACGACCCTTAATCTCTGCTTCTCTTTTTTTCCTTTCAAGGAAAGGTTGCTTAGGCAGAGTGAACTGTATAGCATAGAAGACAAATAGACAATGTGTGTAGGTCATCAATACAATCAGTTCACACATACTGTATGCTTTTCTAAGATTAGACGTTAGTCTTAGATTTACAAGCTTCATAAACTTTAAGGTTACAATCTGTTTTTCTATTCCGTAGCTAATTCTATTCTAGCAAACCAAAAATCTTACTTAAGCATCACTTAACATTTCTAAGAGTAGTCTGTATTATTCTATAAAATAATGTCACTGCAATAACTACTCTGGTACATTTCAGGGTACAGCTTCAAATTCTTCAATTAAAGTTACAATAAAGATTCTTAAAACAACACATATCCTAACAATATACCCTGTCTATGTTTGGATCAATACCAAAATGTAGTCAGTTCTACTATCAGCAAATTTATGTTCATAAAAATCATCGTTTTTAAGGTCTTGCTTGGACAGACAGGCTGACAGACAGATAGATGGATGAACCAATGGGGGTAAAAACAGGTTGAGAATTGGCCTCGAGTTCCTGAACATGAATGTGTATTTAACATTGCTGTAGAACAGGAAGAAAGTTATTAAAGAATAACTATTTCGGGTATTTGACCTTGACGCTGTTTAGATCAATTCCAAACTCTAATCAGTTCATCTGCTGTTTAAAATGGTAAGTCCATAAAAATTCCATATACATATCTCTTACCTTCATGTACAATCACTCTGAAATAGGGTCAAATCTGGACTCACATGTGGAATCACATAAGTTTTTCCATTGCCTGGGACCCACTTTTATTAATATACTGTAGAACTGAAATGCACTGTTGAGAGAAGATACTTTCCTTTCAGTATGCAGTTAAAATGCTTTGCCGTGATAAACTGACCCTTCAGTACATTCAGGTCGTCAGCTGACTTTATTTTATTGCCACATAACTTTGCTGAGCCTAGCCCTGACCAACTAAAGCAACTCCAGATCATAACACTGTCTCCAGAGGCTTGTACAGTGGACACTATGCATGATGGATGCATCGCTTCACACGCTTCTTACTCTGATACATCCATCGCACTGGTATAGGGTTAATCTGGACTGGATTGTTATGCACTGTCACATGACCTTTTTACATTGTTTTAAAGTCCAATCGTTATGCTCCCTACCAAATTGATGCCTTTTTTCGCCCTAATTAGTCTTACTAATTAGGGCTGTTTAGTCCCAATCCTGTGAGTTCTTGACATATTCTGCACATGAATAGTGCTCTGACTTTTACTTGAGTGGTCTTTGTGCTCCTACGATAATCTACAATCATCAGGTACTGGTACTCGTGCACCCCTGACTTTTAGCACACTGAAGGGCTCGAAAAACCCCACTATTCTGGTAAAAAAAATCATCAAAAAATATTTTCTCCCTCAAAAATGACTCGATTCTCCCTCAAAAATGAAAAATTATTCCATACACTATAATGAGGTTTGTAAAGTGGACACACACAGAAAATATGCTTTTAGACCATTTTGGAAAAACTGCCATCCTACATGCAATTACACACATGAAACGTCTCTTAAATCAAATCCAAATTTGTCACAAACACAACCATACACAGTATGATCTGCAGATAAATGCTCACGACTGCCTATGACCTAAAAAGAAAGATTTTTTTTATTAATTATTATATTAGCACCTACATTTCCTTAGGTGTAAATAAAAGATGTACAGGAGTCCTATTGGTTTTGTGAAAATTGATTTATGTCTCTGAGATTGCAGATGGAGGAGCAGCTGGCAAGTAGCCCAAGCCACACTCCTTTGAATCATACACACCCTACCTAGAATCACATACAGTATACAGACTCATATCTTTGTGTCCGTATAGACTAGAAACTAGCGGTTTTAATTTTTTTTCCAGAAAATGTCTAGTGATATATTTAACTTGCCTGACAGGCCACCTAGTAACTATGATTGGATCATACCCCAGACCCGACCCCCTAGAACGTGATCAGGTGACTGAATATTTAGAGTCAGCAATAAATTATACTCTATAATATAGATTATAGATAATGTAGCTTGGAAAAAAAACTTAGAGAGAAAAACCTAGCACCCTGGTATAACAATCACACCCACAACTTAAAACAGACTGCTCGAAAACTAGAACGTAAATGGCATCAAACTAAATCGGTCATTTTTCAAATAGCATGGAAGGAGAGCATCCTGAACACTAAAAGAGGTCTTAGTGCTGCTAGATCAACCTATCTCTCCACTCTTATAGAAGCAAAAAATGTTCATAGATTCCTATTTAAAACTTAAGGTTTTAAAATAACAAGATTGAAAACTATATCAAATCAACAGTTATTTGACTCCCTTTCAAGAGACTGAAATAATTTCACTCATCTCTTCAGCAAAAGCATTAACTTGTCTATTATGCTTATTTAGACAAATAACACCAGAAATAACTAAAATACTCAATTCCTCACTCAGCAATGGTTACGTTCCTAAATCTTGTAAACTAGTAGCTATTAAACCCCTAATTAAGAAATTAGTCCTTGACCCCAGAGAGCTGCCCAACTCCAGGCTAATATCAAATCTCCCCTTTATCTCCAAAATTCTACATGATAGTTGCAGCACAGCATCTATGCTCATACCTACATAAAAATATAATGTAGCAGTCAGGTCTTCTGCCTCATCATAGCACAAAGACAGCACTGGTTAAAGTGGTAAATGACCTACTACTGGCCTTTGATCAAGGTTGTATCTCCTTGTTTGTTGCTTGACTTTAGTGCAGTTTTCAAAACTTTTCAATACTACTGTATTTTCTTATATCTTTTTCTCCTTATATATAGTAGGAAATGTTGTAGGAGTTAAGGGGTCGGCCATAATGGAATGTCTCGGCAAAGCCAGATGAGAGACACCAGCTTAATAAAGTTGAGGACATTAAACATTGGGTGCTAATTAACTTCATTCCACGTACAAGTACATTCAGTACAGGAAAGAAGTACTGTTACTAGGACCACATGCAGCTAGAAGTAAGGTTTCTGATCACACTGGTCTTTAAGTTTCATCATGTGCAGAAATAAAAGACCTTGGTGTAATTATTGATTCAGTCCTTTATTTGTCCCCCTTACACTTTTTCCATAATTTTTATTTCATTAAGCTGCTTTATTACAATGACCATTGCTATAAATCGCTATAACAATAAAAACTAGTTGAATTGTACAGCTATACCCATGTCTTGTTATCTATAGTAAATATACACTCACCTAAAGGATTATTAGGAACACCTGTTCAATTTCTCATTAATGCAATTATCTAATCAACCAATCA
>JAOTRS010000026.1:7713291-7726134 GCA_028565755.1 Dinotopterus cunningtoni
CCAGCCATTGCATTGGGCAGCAATTAAGCTCACTCGTCTCTCCAACATCCTTTCCGGCGGTAAAACGCTACAATATGGTGGTGGTAGTGTGATGGTCTGGAGCTGTTTTGCTGCTTCAGGACCTGGAAGACTTGCTGTGATAAATGGAACCTTGAATTCTGCTGTGCACCAAAATATCCTGAAGGAGAATGTCCGGCCATCTGTTTGTGACGTCAAGCTGAAACGAACTTGGGTTCTGCAGCAGGAGAATGATCCAAAGCACACCAGCAAGTCCACTTCTGAATGGCTGAAGAAAAAACAAAATTAAGACTCTGGAGTGGCCTAGTCAAAGTCCTGACCTGAATCCAATTGAGATGCTGTGGCATGACCTTAAAAAGGCAGTTCATGCTTGAAAACCCTGCAATATGGCTGAATTACAAAAATTTTGCAAAGATGAGTGGGCCAAAATTCCTCCACGGCGCTGTAACAGCCTCACTGCGAGTTATCGAAAACGTCGCTTATAGTATACTATATGCTATATAAATTCATATTAGTGGGTCACAACTGCAATATTGTCCTCATAATACAGGATACTCAAACATATTCAAGTGAAAATGTAAAGAAGCATAGGCATTATTTTTCCAAAGATAAAAGTGTGAAAGGGAAGTTTGAAGAGGCCTAGGGCCGGCCATGAGTGCTGAGTGTGACTGTTATGCTACAGAGACAAAACCTTGATTCCAAAAGTAACTACAGGACTGCTTATGTTTTCCAATCAGCTGTTTATTTAGCCATCGCCTGGTAACCAGAAGTCTAAGTGGAAAGGCTCACATGCTCACAAGCCGCTGGAAGGCCAGTCTTTGTCACAAGTTACACATTATAAATCCGTTCAGTGTCCAGAGGTGACCAGTAACAAAGAACAACTACTCCCTTACTGTACTGAAGTTTAATTTTTTTTTCGTGTATATGTGCTGTAACGGGTTTGACGCATGGGCAGCACCACAAACACGGACACGAGGTGAGGTCTTAGGGGAAAAGGATACATTTATTCAGAAAAAAAGGGTACGTGTAGGGTTTAAGGAGGGAGGAGATCTTCCGAGCTACACTTCCTGCCCTGCTTTTATAATGTGATTAGCACTGATTGTGCCGCAGCCGTGCCTGCCTCGAGCGGCCCCGCCCCTTCGCCCACCTGCAGAAGGAGAGGCTGCCTACCTAGTGAGTGAGGAGCGACAACAATTAAGGCTCATGGCCATCCCAGGCGCATGCCGTGACACTGCCCGTCCCTCAGCTCTGAGCTCACTGTTGCCACTGGCACTGCCTGTCCGTAATAAAGACCTCAACCTCATTAGGTACTCAACCCAAGGTCTGTTCCAGGTGTGCCCATGCCCGCATTCCCACCAGCGTAACGGGTTTCATGCATGAGCGGCACCACACCAGACCAGACCCAAGCTACACTTCCTGCCCTGCTTTTATAACGTAGGGAGGCTGCAATCCATTAGTGCTGATCGTGCCGCAGCTGTGCCCGCTTCCAGCGGCCCCGTCCCTTCGCGCACCTGCAGAAGGAAAGGTCGCCTACCTAGTGAGTGAGGAGCGACAACAGATTAGGGCCCACGCCCATCACAAACTCATGTCGTGACAGTACTTTTCTTTGAGTATTTTCTGTATTTGACACTTTTTACTTCTACTCGCTACTATAAATATAACTTCATAACTATAAATACCTTATATTAATTAAAAATTCTATATATTCTTTACTGATCATTAGTAATGTGGCTAATAATTCCTGGCTGTATTTCAATCTATTATTAACTTAAGGAAGAATTTAATTAATCATAACTTTAGTCTAATAAAATGTCCAACACACATACACACACAGTGTGCAACAGATGACCTTCTATAGGAAGACTGAAGCTGCTTAAAAATCACCTTAAAAGGAAAAAAAACTAGTCTATTACACTCACATATCAACAGTATAAAAAAAAAGAGTGAATAAATGAAAATAAAAGTAACAATTTTAATGCCAACTGAAATGACATTTAGAACCAGAATAAGAAAATGTCTTAACAAATATCCCAATACAATTCTGTTTACGTTATTAGAGACACTGCATTTCACTCTGATCTCAGAAGTATCTGCTCTGTTGTACTGTATCGCGCTGGATAAGTGGCATCAGATAGAACGTAGTGCTAAACCTTTATTTAGTCCTTTTAATCTGTAATTAAAATCTTAACTTATAATAAATAAATAAATAAAAACAATAAAAATACCCTTTAGATTGCTCACATTGATAGAGTTGAATAAAGTTTTATTTAAAAAATAAAGCTGCTGCAGAAATCGGTCAGATGAAAAATAATTACCGACTGTAAATTTCTTGACTTAAATTTTAATTTTTAAAGTAAAAACAGCAATGGGGAGAAAAATGTATACATTTTAGCATAAAAAAAAGAATATTAAATTATGTCTTAATTACATTATTCCGATTATTTTTAAACAAGGTTTACAGCAATTGAATTAACAGAAACATTCCTGCAAATAAAATAAAAAAATAATAATCCACAAAGAAAAATGCCTTGTGTATTCATGTCTAAATATTATTTGTGTTTAATGGGTTTGTCTTTTCTTTTGTCATTCATGTAACACAGTTTCTTAAACGTCTGTGAATTTTATGGAAACTTGCCTCTTGTAATTTTATGTACTTTATTTCCCTCTAGTGGTATACTTATGAATAAAAATGAAAAAGAAGAAGAGGAACATTTTAAAATCTATAATTCAGTAAATAAAAGGTTGTCAGAAATCATTTTACATTCATCACCCTTTTGGCTGTTTACATTACAAGCCATATTGCTCAATTCAGATTTTTTTGTTTAAATCGAATTTGCATGTCATAACGGTTTACATTCATAATTCATTGGCATAAAATCCCTGCACTACCGGTGCAGACTGATGACATCAGACAGCGCCCTACGCATATGCAGAGGCAAAAGGTCACATGAATACCCATCCAACTGTTCTCATATGATCATGTATCGTCCATACCTCCGGTCTAGGACCACATACAAAAGCGACTAAAATGCAAGTCTTTTTTGCCATTTATTTATCTTCTATACTGCTTTATCCTGCAGTGTCGCTAAGGGCCTGCAGCCCATCCCAAAAACCCTATGCCACAAGGTGGGGTACACTCTAGACAGGCTGCCAATCCATCACAGAACACACACCTACAAGCAATTTGGGAATGCCAATCAATCTAACCTGCATGTCTTTGGTCTGCGGAAGAAAACCCATCAACCATGATGGTGGGATTCGAACTCTTGCGCTTGGAGGTGCAAGGCCACAGTGCTAACCAATATGCTACCATGCTGCCTCCTTCAGACAGTCATTTATATTTAAAAAAAATAGTAGGTAAAAATCACAGTAGGGTAAAAATCTGAATTAAGTTTCAGTCATGGCTTTAAAGAACACTTGGCTCATTTTTTTGAAAGTCATGATTTGCGTCAAACAGGAAATTTCTGACCACTTGGTGGCTCTGTGGGCTTGAAGAACCTAGGAATAAACTTACAAGTAGTTTCCTTCTTATTTCCTTTTTGTTTTCCTTCCTTACTTTCTTTAAGGTGAGAAAAAGAAAAAGTGAGGAAGGGAAACAACAAGGAGACACAGTCTATTTGTATCTTTCTTCTTAGGTTCTTCAAGCACACAGAGGACATGGCGAGAGGACAAATGTACTGATCAATAAGACATTGTCTGGGCACTGAAACATTAAAGTGACTTACTTTATTTATGCCATATTTCACCAGGCATAAGGAAAAAGACACTAACTTGACACAATGCTCATACTGTACACAACAAATGAGCATCAAATATTATACTGCATGCATTTTACATTTGAATGTTGTTTTATTCAATATGATTTCTCATACATGTTTCTCTTTATCCTGGATTTATTATCTCCTCTTTTCCGAATTCCTCTGAACGATTAGTAAATCCTTAACATGTTGAGATGTTATCAATTTCCAGGTCAAAGGCCATATACATGTAAGTATGCAGGATTAAGAAATCAATTAAAGGAAACCCCAAACCCTATCAGTAAAGTTTTATGAGTATAATTGAACTGTCTGTGCATGATTACTCTAGCTATTTGTAGAAGCCATAGAGGTTTTTATTAATGAATGTTCCACATATTTACTCCAAGTTAATATTATTTAGAGGTCTAAAGGTTTTTAAATTACTGTATTTAGTCCTGGGTTCATCCCCATTCAATTCATATAAGGCAAACTAACGACTGGCTCCAAGATTAATAAATATAGTAACGTTGATAATAAGGGGTTATTATTTCCACTACTGCAAAAAATAATATGAATATTTGATCGTGATTTTGAAGGATTGATTTGATCTGAAATAGATTACAAGATTTTGCACAAACCACCTCGAGTGTATATGGTCATTAAAGCAAAAAAGGGACATACCAAAAACTTAGAAACTGTAAAATTCATTTATCATATGAACAGTTTGCGAATAACATTAATCATGTCGCATAGCAAAACACAATGCGCTCTAAAAAGTCAATTGAATTGCTTCATTCGGTCACATGATCAATAAATTAAAAGTACTGGCTATGTTAAGAGTGATTTAAATGTGTGCAATGTATTTTTAGAGAATGTTAAAGCCAAGAAAAAGCATATCTGCATATTGCACTGGATTTGCTGCAATTGGGAACCATGATGCACGAGATGAAGCAGAGAGATGAGGTTACAACACGCCAAAGACACATGAACCTTGTGTACAAGAGACATTAGATACATGTGCTGTGTTTGGAAAGCTGTTGTGTTTGCTATTTCTGGTTTTGTTCTCTCCATCCCATTCTGTACTGGGATTTCTGAACTATATTATCCTTTTTATATTACTGATTACTTTTATCAATTATTAATGGGACCACAGCCGTTTATGCACTTGGACGAGAAGAAGCATTGCCAGAAGGGGCATTATACAGTGCTTATCGGTATTATGATAAGGAACATCTGTGAAACTGGTAGAGGAAGAGGCTGATGATGCTGTAAACTGAAGTTTTCATATTGTTTATAATGTTTCTCGTGATATTCAACATTGTTTGTGATTAAAAAGGCTGCAGTAAATAACAGTTCTTTCATTGTTCCAATTTCAGTGCCTCTACAAAAACACAAAGCATTACTGAATTATTTTCTTAAACTTAACCAACATATTATTGGTATAAATTGTGTACTTTTTTACATTTTTCCTTTGTGGCAAAACTGTGGGAGGTGGAGTTATAGCATTTTTGCAAAATCACACAAATTTTGCACATAAAAATAACCCAGTTTTGACATAATATTTTGGCATTTGTGCTTTCTTAAAATCATCATTGTGACAAACAAAACACAAAATATTTTCATCACCTTGCAATGTTTCTTGCTTCATAAAAAAAAGAAAAGAAAAAAAATTTTTTTTTTTAAATCCAAAAATGTTCTTGTTCTTATTTTGCTGTCAAAATGTCTGTATATCAAAGATGCTACTTTTTTCACTTAAATCGTTATTTACAATACAATTCGTAATGAAATCTATCATATTAAATACAAGGAAGTGATATGGTTACATAGTGGTTAGCACTGTAGCCTCCATTCTTAAGGGTGGAGGGTTCGAGTCTTAGCCTCGGGTCTGAATGCGTGGAGTTTTCATGTTCTCCCAATACTTTATTACTAAACGCTAATTTGCGTTTACACAATGCCCAAAGTGTGTGTGAGTGTGTGTGCTTGTGTGCCGTGTGATGTATTGACACCCCATCCAGGGTTTACCACACCTTGTGCAGCAATTTCCCTGGGATAGAATAAGCTCGAGGCCTCCTGCAACCTTGCGCTATAGAGAATAAATGAATGAGTAAATAAAAACATTTTCAACAGAGCTTACTTCAAGACCCACTGCATTAGATACAGTGAGTGCATATATAAAAAGCAATGCATGAGAAAAAAATTATTCTTTGCTCTCTTGCACCTCCTTGTGTCTCCGACATGCAAGATGACGCAGCATAATGTTATTCTTCAAAACTTCTCAAAATTAATGGCCCTATTAGGATTTCCTGAGGCCCCCAGGTTTTTTTTTTTATCTTCTAGACAGATAATAACCGTCTCATCACTCTTTTTTCCCCTTTGTAAGAGTGTGAGAAAGGAAGTAATGTAAACAGCATTTTGAGCTTGTTAAGGACATTTCAGTTGACTGCAAAGCCCCTATAATAACAAGCAATACAAGCAAAAGTTTCCATACATTGACAAGTATCAGCCTTAGAATCATTGGGAGAAGTGCATCCATTTGAGAAACGTGACGACTCAGCACTCCAAAACAGATCTGTTGTGTCTCAAACTCTTATCATGCAGGTTACGTCTGACCATTTAGATGTAAAACCAGGCTCTCCAGCTGTGAGTTATCCATCCATGTAAACAATTGATGGTTAATTATGTAGATTTCTCCCTTATACTGTATGTATACTCCACTGGGTATAAACAAGTATACTGCAATCAGTTATCAATCAATTTTTAAAAAATCATAATTCTTTCATAATACCGACACAGAGACTCTAAAAACTTTGTTAGTTTTTTACTATTTGTTTATTCATAATAGAGATGGCTGGTTTGCAGTTTGATTGGCATTGACCGGTGATCAGCCGATCAGCCTCAGGTACAAACCATTCTGTAACGTGTGCAGAAGCTTCCGAGTGGCACAACAGGAACGCATTTTTATGGCGTTACATTTTTTCATATACTGTACAAAACTCAGTGTTTTTCTCAACTCTGTGAGCAAGCTAGTCTCAAACCCACTCATTACACACGCTTACACAAGTCTCAAAACAATGTGAGCACTAATTTGTCGAAAATTGCATGCGTTAGAAGCCTCACACACCCGCTCGCTCGCAGCAACTCAACCCATGTGCTGACTGTCAAATTTACTGTAGAGACTTTGGAGGCATTTGAGGATGTAAAACATCACCAGTTCTTTATAATCCTACAGTGAACTACAGTATTTACACATTTTCATCCTGGGGAATCAGGATATTTATAAAATCATAACATGGTATGCGGTAAAATATACAATGCTGAAACTCGTACATGTCGAAAGCGAATGTGTGTTTGTCGACAGGGCATAGCTCCAGCCACACGTGTTCGCAGTAGTGAAAAGGAAGTTGTGTTGGGCAGTTGTTGTTGGAAATGGGTCTCTCGACAAAGAAAAAAAGTATTTATAGTTAAGTATTATTTCTGCACACAGAGGTGGTCATGAACGGGGGCTGAGATTAAAAAAGGTGGGAGGACGATTCCTTCCCAGATGTCTCTGAAATTCTCATACATCGGTTTCTGGTTTCATGATGGTGATAGTGCACACTAACACACCAGACTAAAATCTCTCGTACATGTTCTATGTGGTTAAGATGTGATGAAAACGTAGGCCGTATCATATCATTTAGGTCATTTTCAAACTCATCAGATCAGTCAGCCAGCCCTTGTATGCTGTGGAAAGTGTTCATCCTGGAAGACACCACACATGTCAAGACAGAAGTGATCAGTTTATCTACTGTACGTGAAGCTAAATCATGAAAATGCCCACAGCTTAACAGATCAACCGGTTTTTCCTGTTGCCATGTGTCTGTTGCTGTCCTGCTTACCCAGCATTTAAGTACAATTCCTGTTCTAAACTGAACAAGAAAAGAACAGTGACATGTTCATGAAGTGTTCTATAATAACCACTTCAAACCTTCTGCAATATCCCTCTTAGGATATCAAGCTTCCTACAGTATGCTTTCCCAATGCAACTTTTTTTAAACAGCCTGTTCTGCTCTTCCTTAGGAAGGATTAATAGATTTTTTTTTGCAAGCAGAGTGTATGCCACATGTCGGTCTGGGAATGATCCAGCTGGGTTGAGCAATGCCGTAAGGGTGTGTGTGTGTAGATGCTTGTTTCCTATCCAGGGAAAGCAGCATGTGGGAGGTTGTTGTTCACCCACACACAGCCCCTGCCTATACTCCCTACGCTGCTACTTCATAGGCTGACACAGAGTAGCCGTCCTGACAGATGATTTGATTCAGGTCTATGTTGATGCGCATTAGAAAGCTGTAGTTTATGCTGCACATTTTAGACTTCTTTTTATTATTTGTATTTTGTTTTACACTATTTTATTCTTTTAATTTTCTGGTCCTGTTCATCCCGAACATCTCGCAAATATATAAAAGAAGTAATGAAAAACAGATTCATATTTACAGAGCAAGTGTGTGCCATAATTTCCCAAATAGAAAACAATTACCAAGGCCATCATGAACTCAAGGGCTTCATCATGTGAGCTAGCGCTGGAGAAATGCTAAATGTGCTCCTATCTACAGACTACAATCCTGATCAGTTATAACATTACAGCGCAAAACATTATCCCCAGTATTGTATCGCTTCCCCTCGCCCCACCTGGGCAGCTCTGGCCCATCAGGGCATGACTCCCCACAAGACCTCTGGAAGTGTGCTGTGGTGTTGGCAGTGGATCTTTTAGGTGCTGTGGTAAGCAAGGTGTGGCCTTCCATGGGTCTGACTTCGTGGTCCAATGCATCCCATGGGTGCTCAATTGGATTAAGATTTGGGGTGTTTGGAGTCCAGGTCTGAAGCCTTGGGCTCTTTGCCTGCAGGGCTCTGAGTGTGGCAGGCTGTGATGCACTGGGTCTGTGCCTTTTCATCATAACAAACAGCACTGACTTTTTTTTCAGCGATTTGTGCTGCATTGACTTTTCTGTGGGATCGGACAAGATTGACTGGCTTTTGATCCCCACGGGCATGGGTGAGCCTTGTGTGCCCATGACCCCATCACCAGTTTACTGGAATATAATTGGTAATCAATGTTGTTAATGTTGTAGCTGATTGATTATAAAAAGGTCTGGATAAGTGACAACCATAAATGAATAGTGACAATGGTTAACTGCTTAATCATTACTGGTTACTTAATGGCTACAAACAAGAAAATTCAAAGTGGCTTTAACTTCTTTCACAAAAGCATCTCATATCATTTTTGAATAGTTCCACACATTTCGAACAGACATCTGTTTTATATTTGGTGCAGGGAAAATAAACGCCAACATTCTGTTCTCATCATTGACTTTTATTTAAACAAGCTGTCGCCACTTCACTAATAGGTCGAGATCAGATCTGCTACATCTTTTCCTGATACTGGTGCATCTCTGGCATATGGTAGAGTACATATGAGAAGAATTTCCATGTTAATGCAATAAGAACAGGAAACATGTTTACTAAAAATAATCATTTAGAACTGGAGTCACAGGACTTGGAACTATCCCAATTCTATTAACGACCCCTTGACCAAGGCTCCTAAGATTCAACTGATTATGCTTTGTTAACCCCAAGTCCCTTTCGTAGTTTGAAAAATGGTTCCCTTGGGCGGTAAATAAAATCTAGACAGGTTTAAAAGGTCCTGCATTTTACTATTCCTTTCACAAATTAGCTTATACTAATCAGCCATAACATTACGATCACTGACAGATGAAGTAAATAACATGGATTACCAACAATACACTAGCAAACTGTTGAGAGGATTATGGGCACCCAAGGCTTACCCATGCCCGTGGGTAAAAGAGGTCAGCCTGTATGATGCGACTCCACAGAAAACCCAATATAGCACAAACTGCTGAAAAAGCAATGCTGACCACCATAAACCAGAACACCCAAGTGCACCATAGCACGCCGAGCACAGAACCCAGCCAACAAAACATG
This sequence comes from Dinotopterus cunningtoni, assembly GCA_028565755.1. Taxonomy (NCBI): domain Eukaryota; kingdom Metazoa; phylum Chordata; class Actinopteri; order Siluriformes; family Clariidae; genus Dinotopterus; species Dinotopterus cunningtoni. The sequence continues at coordinate 7,723,023 of JAOTRS010000026.1, forward strand.
GCTGGAGAGTTCAAGGTTGTTAATCTGGCCTCCAAACCTTCCAGATCTCAATCTGACTGAGCATCCATGGAATGCACCCGGCAAACAAATCCAATTCATGGAGGCCCCAATCCGCAACCCAGAGCACCCAAAGGATCTGCTGCTAACGTCCTGGCGCCAGACACCACAACACACCACCAGAAATCTTGTGGAGTCCTTCCCCGAGGAGCCAGAGCTGTCCCAGTGGCACAGGGGGAACCTAGGAACATTAGGATTAAATGTTTTGCCTTATGTGATGGCTGGTCTCAGAGATCCCCTAAAACGTGTCTGTTAATGCTCCAACTGAAACACTACTTTTCATACCTCAAACTCACTTTATTTTATCCCTCTTCTGAAAGTGCCATTCCATTGTCTATGAAAGCCTTATGCTCCGTAGCTATGTATCTTAGGAACGATTAGTGTGAGAGCGTTCATTTTTGGATCATTCAGAAGACACAGGTGAAAAATTTGACACAATCTTTGTGTGGTTGTTAAAGAACCTTAAACACTTAAGGAGCCATTTGGACCCGTTTCCCACAGAAAAGAAAACACCGGGAACCACTAAACCCTTTTGACATCTAAAATGAAGATAACCGCATATAGCTTTTTTTTTTTATCTTTATGCTATGTATAAAAAAAACTATATAGTGTGTTGCATTTATAAAATCAATGAAAGGCTACATAGGAATTTTATTTCTGCATGCAACAAAAAACATTTTGAACTCCAAAGAAAAAGAAGCTGGGTTGAAGGTTACTTTCCAATATAAGACTCAATGTATATTTGAGTCCTCCTCGTATTTATGAATAATAAATATTTTATTATTTTAATAAATAAAAAGCCGAACTTAAATTATCCACAGGGAGCCGCAGCAGAGGGATGAAAGAGCCACATGTAGCTCCGGAGCCACGGGTTGCCGATCCCTGAGCTTGGAAAATATTCTTTTATGAGGTCACATTAGGGGGATAAAAATCTAACTGGTTGTTTTTTCCCCATGTTTTATTAGATGTTTTGTTTATACTTACACTCTGGAGACCAAGCTGGATATCTAAGTAATTACTAAAAAGTGAATTTTGCATAATAGTGCAGCTGTAAAGTGATCAAAACACAAAATTCTCTTTATTGAACTGAGTAAGAACATATACTATACTATAAGTATAGAATGTTATAGTATAGTATATTATACCATATATAGTTACTATACGTTTAATTAGTTAGTCTTAGTAAATGAGGAGTTTGACAGCAAAATGAGATAAATCCATTTTCGCAGTTTAAAATAAGATATTTTTCAAATGAAGCAAGAAGTATTGCAAACTCAGAGAATGTTTTGTGCATGGTTTCTTTGAGACATATGGGTATAAACAAAAAGCACAAATGCCAAAATATTATGTCAAAACAGTTTTGGTTATATAAGTGTGAATTTTGTGTGATTATGTAAAACATTACAACTCTGTTTCCCAATGTTTTGTCACAATAGACAAATCAGCCTTCACTTCATTTTTTGGTTATTATGCAATTTAGTATCAAAAATAGTTGTAATTTTATTGAAAAATATAGCAAACTCATGCTTTGTGTTTTTCTAGTAATCAACAGGCAGATCAAAGACAAATTAGATCAAGGGGGAAAAAAGTGTTGCACACAAAACCTTTACAAAGATTGTTGAAGGAAGAAGAAGAAAGGAAATCCAGTTTCACAATGCATCTTCTTTAGTCTCCTCTACCAGTTTCCCAAACTAGTCCAAAAATGGTGTTTATTGTGTTCTTTTTCCTAGTAAACCATTCCCACTAATTTGTTGCGATATTATTCACTACAGCATGCCTTGTCAATCAGAATGGCAGAACATTTGGCAATCCCAGAACAACATCCCAGCATACTGCACTGTAACTGGACATATCAGTGATGGCATCAATCCATGACCTCTGGGCTGCATTTGGACATACTTTACCAGAGCATGAACAGACCTTTGCTGAGGCCATTTGCAACACTTCAGCCTCTGACAATACATCAATTACCCCGTTTTCTAATAATGGGTCACTCCATTTAAGATGACATGGTGTCGAAATTACACCTTTATTTTAAAAAAAGCTTGCATAATATTTTTTTTATGGAAACCAAATAGAGCTGCCTTGTAGACTTAACAAATTAAAGAAACAGGAGCTGTGTGCACATTGTTCTACTCCTGATTGCATAATTATATAATTATAAAAGAGCTACAAATGACAGGGTCGGCTACATTCCTGTTTAGATTAGGGATGCCAGATCACCATTTCAGTTGATTCTCTGTTTTTCTACAAATTCTTGTCACTCTACAAAACAGGTCATCAAGAACCACAAACTCGTTTCAGAGATGCTCCTGTCTGGTCTGGTCTGGTCTGGTCTAGTCTGTCTGGTTCCTTGATGAAAACATAAGGCTAACTGCATTTTCTTCGAGCCATCCCCTCCAAATAGTAAACCCCTAAAGACATGTACAAAGCTACAGACTAATTTTAATGTGCTTCCTATATCATTACGAATCGTAGGCATTTCTTGTGCTGAGGAGAACAGGCTGTAATTCTACTGTAATTTTCTTTGGTTTCAGGCAGGATCACTCTGCTAAAAGGTCATACCAGGGAGTGCTAGAATTCATTTACTGGAATTTGCCATGCTGAAAAACACCCATGCTGCAATTAAATCAGCATGACACATAATTATCCAAATCACTAAGAGCTTCATGGTGATTTGGGGTAAAAACATTTTAGACCGCCTAGAGATGCTGCGGAATGGACATGCTACTCTGATTAAAACAGTGAATACTAATGCTATAGCAGTAAAGTGATATTTAAACTGCTATAATGTCCAATGTCTAAATATATTTCACTAAATAAATATCTTGTCAGTGAACTGACTTTCTTTTCTTAGCCTTTATGCCTTTAATATGTCTTGTATTAAACATATAAGTTGTGTATGTACTGTATATATACTGCAGGTATATACAATATTAATAACACAGTGAAACTCACATATAGATAAGACACGTTACTATGAGGTGCCGTATAGGGCTTAAATCAAACTTCACTCATGCACACACATATGAAACACTTGCATACACATATATGA
>JAOTRS010000026.1:7760252-7770782 GCA_028565755.1 Dinotopterus cunningtoni
AAGTAAAGTAATGTTCTAATGTACTACAATTAGAACATTACTTTACTTCTTGTAAATTTAACAACAGTTTTCCGCAGTTTTGTAAATTCAGCTTTTCCGCAGTTTTGTAAAGTTTTGTAAATTCCACTGTGGGAGGAAACCAGAGTAACCGGAGGAAACCCACCAAGCACGGGAAGAACATGCAATCTCCACACACTTAACCCATAGTGGGAATTGAACCCAGACCCTGGATGTGCGAGGTCACAGTGCTAACCACTACACAACTAAAAAAGCATAAAGATTTTTTGCCCTAAGTCAGTAGAGGTTTCCTCCCACAGTCCAAAGACATCCAGATTAGGCTAACTGGAATTCCCAAATAAAAAAATCCCCATAGTGTGTGAATGAGAGTGTGACTATGGAGTAAGAGCATTTGCGCCCGGCAGTGGACTAGCACCCTGTCCAGGGTATACCCTACCGTGCCCAACATTTCCTGGGATAGGCTCCAGGCCCCCTGTGACCCTGTATAGGATAAGCAGTATAGACGATGAATAAAGGAATATAATCTTATTGTTCTCATGTCACACTAGTACCTGGTACTGCAGCAGACTGTACAGACATTTGTGAATGAAAGCTCATCTGCATTGTGAATGACTGAATTCCTGGCGCATTTATACCACACATTCACATACCAGCTCTTTAGCATAAAACTTTAATCACACAAAGTTGCCCTTGGCTTACTTTATCTTTTTTATACTGGCCTATGTCTGTGTTTCCATTCCAATCCTATAATATGTATTGTTTATATATATAAACCATACATTTCCTCATATTTTGCTTTCATGTATTTTTATTGTAGTCTTGACTAATAGGTACTCCAGGACTTTTTTTGGTTCTCATTTTTCAAGTTTTTGGCTCTTGTTTTCAGTCCAGTTCCTGTACCTGATCAGTTTCAGAGGAATGCTTTTTTTCTCGGTTGAGCCACACAGTGACCTATGAATCACTCAAGCATGAAAAACTCTAATTTATGGCATGAACCAGTGAAAAACAGGTGCAGATGATGACAGATGATCAGGCTGGTGATTAGCATACTGGTGATTCTAGATGCTGAGTGGTTGGAACAGATGAGAGGGGAAATGAGGTTGCTGCTGAGGTTGTTACATAAACACCTAATTTTTCTAATCTTCCAGCACTTTGTAGCCTGTCGCCATAAAGCATTTGTTCCCATTTCTTTAATTTAATCTACATAATTTAATTAAATTTAATATGAAGAAATGAGGGGTGGCTCAAGACTTTTGCCTGGTACTATATTGTCCGTTACGAATACTGTGATAAAAAGGCATTGTTGCCTGATGGGATGATGTGAATGATATATATGGCATATAATGGATGGTCATTGTGGAACTGTTCAATAATCTGAATATTAGCCAAGTTTCCCTCGTGTCTATACATCTCCTTATGATTTATTTATAGTAATCATGTAAGTTGATGCAATATTTAGTACAGTATATAACACCCATCTGCTCCCTGTCCCATCTTCTAAGCTCTATTGGGCATTTAAAGTGGCTGCTCCAAAAATAGAGTCCTTCTCCATCTCCATGGTTATACATCTCGTCCCTTAGTTTTTCATGTCTGTAGAATTATAAAAGAATGCATTTTCTCCTTATTATTTGTGCATTGCTGCCTCACAGCTCCACAGTCCCCAGTTCGATCGTGAGCTAGTGTTCTTATCTGTGCAAAGTTTCACCTGTTCTCCCCATGTTCACGGCAGCTTACTTGGGTTTTCCAGTTGTCCTACACCTCTAAAAATGTTCTAGTAGACAGATTGGCTACTCTGAATTGCCAATAGTGGTGCTAATATGTGTACTCCCATGACTGGTGTTCCATCTGGAGTGAATTAGTGTTACAGGAATAAGTTCCGTATTTGTTTCCTGAATATGAAAAAAAGAAGAATGGAAATATTTAGAACTGATTTTATACATACAGTATAACATGATCTTAATAAAGCAAGTAAGCAATGGAAATACTGAGTTAAGATATTGAGGAAGAGTTGCAATAAAGAGATGATGGAACAGGAGGAAGGTGAAAAGGAGGTGCATATTCAGTGTACTGTTGGAACATGTTCTGTCTCAAGGGTAGGGCATTTGACATTTAGCTAACCCAGTCATGCACAGGCCAGAGGATGAGCATTGACATTCATTCCATCTGGCAGACTTTTTCCCTGGCTGATTTTCATCTCCTTTCGTCTGCTCTACAGTGATCAATCAAATCTAATGGCACATTCTGCCTCATAAAACCAAAACATCTCCATGTGATAAGTTAGATTTTAGCAGCTCAAACCATGGCATAAGATCCACTTTGTATTAAAGCATCCTAATGATTTAAAGTTTTGAGTAATAATTAGTGCCTGCAATTTAACAATTAATTATGATTTTCATAATAGATAAGAAGCTGTAGGTAGGGTGGTCATGTGCAAAAACAGTATCTATTACTTTTTCCATTTATTTTAAGTGACTTTTACGTTGTTTTGGTATTTAGTTATGTCTATAGTACAGCGCTGTTAAATGTACAATTGTTTGGTCAGAATGGGTTGATTAATTTTCTACTACAGCTCTGGCAGCATCATCCTTATCTTCTATACCACTTATCCTGTTACAGGGTGGACAGGGTGCCAATCCAGCACAGGGGCACACACACACACACACACACACACACACACACCACTGGCAATTTGGGAACGCCTAATCTGCATGTTTTTGGACTGTGGGAGAAAACCCACCAAACACAGGGAGAACATGCAGTTCCACATGGCAGCATCATGGCAAACCATATTCTTTTTTTTTATTAATGTATTGATTCTAATGTTGTTGTTTCTGTAGACACAATTAAATAGATGTCATATAACTCTATGAGAGATAAACAGAAAGGAAATGACTCACAAGTGTTCCTTCGGGGTGTGGGCTATATGACCATTTCAAAAATATTTTTTATTTATAGGTGCTTTAGTTTGGTTGCTCTCTTAAGTAACTTGCAAAATGTATATATTTTTAATTTTAAAGATGAAAATTATACCAATCAGTCATAATTTGATTTAATCATGATTTGTCCAGCACATCCCATGGATGCTCAGTCGGATTGAGATCTGTGGAATCTGTAGGCCAGATCAACAACCTTGAACTTCATTAATGTCCGTTGTTAAAAGCGTTATATAAAGTAGCTAAGATACTGTACATACGTACATGGCAAGCTGTGATGCGCTGGGTGCTCTGATACCCTTCTACAATATCAATCATTACCTTTTTTTCATCAATTTGTGCTACATTGGCTTTTCTGTGTGACCAGGTGGGCTGGCCTTTGCACCCCACAGGTATAAATGAGCCTTGGATGCCCATAATTTCACCAGTTTACTGGTATACAGTACAATTAATAATCAATGCTATTCACTTCACTTGGCCGTTGTGTCAGGGTTGTGGCTTTATCGTAATCTTAATAAGGTCATGGATTATGCTATAGGCTCAAAATTGTATTACTGTTGCCAGATGCCTACCTCTACCTTTCACAACATTAAACACAACTCAAAAAGAATAACCAGTACATGCCGGTTATATTATCGGAAAATACCTTTGGTTTATGCTGAGCTGCGTTATACCCGTCACTAGTCCTGTCACTGCATGGATTAAATATTGTAAACACTGCTGCTGGGATTGATCATGATACTAGTCTGGCAGACATTCCTATGCTGCTCCTATCCCTTTTTATATATTCAGTCATGACCCGTGACACCGCCAAAAACAGCTCTCCATCTTCAGTTATTTAAATGCCTGCGCAAACACACATGCGCACACACTCAAATGCAACCCCCCTCTTCTCTTTTGGTGATTAGGGTCCCTGGTGACCAGGCTAGCACAGCATAATTAGCATGCTAAGCCGGCCAATGGTGATTGCTCCATTATTTTTAAGATAAGTGTCTGTTAGAGCCATTTGATGGATATCACATATTTGACATTAACCCAGGCTAAAGCTCCTTAACAGCAAAGTTGAGGACAGGGTGAAGCCGTTTTAAGAGTTCAAGCTGTTGCTTTGTTCACAACATGGCTAATGACATGTGGAAAATGCTTGCGGCCGGCAACAGCTTTAAAGCAGCTGAAGGTTGATCTCCTTGCATCATTCTTTTATCTAGTAGACATGAAGAAATGGTGGACTGTCAGAAAACGTTTAAGGGGATAATAGAAAAGTGTGTGTGGTTTTTCTTGTGTAAGGAGAGCTGGTGAAAATAAATGCTAAGATGACTCACTGCTACAGTAACTATGCCACAAACTGTAGCCTAATGAGAGCTCAGAATATTTAAAAAATAAGGAATAAAACTTGAGGGTCCTGTTGTTAAAGTAAAATAATCATCAGTGATGTCCCATGACCACCATAAAGTAGATTATTATTATTCAATAAGAGAATGTTCTGAAGGGCTCTGTTCCTTACATATTATTTTTAAATATTAGAATATTTATTTTTCCTAATGAATATGCTGTGCTTTAAATGCTGCAGAATGCACAGAGGTGAAAGTAACTTTACTTCGTTACTGTACTTAACTTTACTTGGGTAGTTGAACTTTTACTCCACTATATCCTACAACAAATATTAGCACTTTCTACTCCATTACATTTCAGTGGTGCATAGTATTTAAAGTGTTATCTACCTGCTGGCTGCTATTCATGATTTGCCTTCCCTAATCATGTAGCAGGTGTTTGAAATCAGAAGTAGAGACAGTTGCACATAGAAGATGATCAATAGCAGGTTCCCAGTCAGGAAGCAGAGAGTCTTTTATTATGACTTTAAGGCTAATACAAGCTTAGTAATATTTTACCTAGGGTATATATGCATTTACTCAATTCCAGGATTTGTGTACTTTGCCCACACCTGAGAATGTCCGCAAGATACTATAACAGCTAGTCGTTCCCTCACCTTCCTTTTTTTCCCGTCTGTATTTAATGAGACGACACAATACAGCTTGTGCTGTTAGTAAGAAACTGGAAATCACAAGATCACTGTTGTCATGAATTTCCTGTTGCAAGAAAAACCTACTGGCTTTAACAAAGTGTATCAAAATCCTCCATACATAGGGGAAATGAGCATGGAAAACCCCACAAGCCTTTTTCCTTGAAAACTAAATATTAGGCACAGATACCACTCAGATGTGCCTTCTTATTACATATGGCTTCGATAAATTTTATCCCATTCTCTAAAGACCTGACTCAACAACTTCTCACTGCAGTGGCTGGATCTCTTATCTAATAAAGTCGTCCACTTTCCTCGTCGATGAGACGTCATGACTATGATATATATGTCCTTAGTTTGTGCAGGGAGTGTGTATGAAGTTAGTGAGTGACACTGACTCTGGCTGTGTTAAGTACTGAAAAGATGCACTGACAAGCGTGGTTATATTTCAAGGACGTGCAGCATGATCGGAATAAAATATTGTACTGTAGTTTTATTTATGAATTGCAGAAAATTTTAATTTTGTATGGTATATATAAAACAAAATATTATCTTTGTTTTGTCATGCTCTGTACAGTACTGTTTTTTTTCTTCTTCTTCTTTTTTCTGAAGTAGCAATACTACTACGAGGGGTGTTCGAGTCAAACTGGGACTTAAAATTGCTTATGATGCTTATGATTTACCGAAGACTTAGCACAGTACAGTGATGAGAGTCTTAGCTGTAGTAAAACATTGAAATGGTTCAAACACTTTAAAGAAGTTGCACTTGCACATTACAGGACTTCAGCTGGGAGTTATTGCCGCATCTTTATTTCGATGTAATTAATGCGTACGGTCCTGGACTTTCCACATGACTGGGCAAATAAAGGAGTTCCTGGGAGGCCAGCATTTCTGCCCTGAAGCAGCCGGTCGAATAATGGCTCAGACAAACTGAGAAAACTTTTTACCTTGATGGTATCAAAGCACTAGTGAAACACTGGGATAAGTGCATTTGTATAGCAAGGGATTATATAGAAAAATAAAGGTAGTTTTTACTCTCATAACTGTGACTTGAACACCCCTTGTGTATTTGTATATGGTGCATATTAGAATAATGGCTAAAATAATGGCATATGGTGATTAATATGAAGTGCATAAAAAAAAAAAATGCCCCTAAAAAATTAATTTTGCATATTTTTGACTGACAGGTCGCTGTTCTCCTTCTTATGCCATTGGAGACATGATATAGAGCAATGCTCAACACTAATTTTATCGTTGTTAATAATAGATATTAGATTTTAGCCCTTGCATCTAATATTATGACAAGCCTTGATTATAATCTGTAGTAATTATAAGGGGTATAGTGAGTCTCTCCTTCTCTGTTCCCTTTTTCCTTGTGGGTTTCTGCATCTGTGTAAATCCCCTCCTGAGTGCTAAACTTAAGGAAATGCCTCACAATGCATGAACTACTCCAAAGCACATCCTTCCTCCTCCAAATTCCATTCCTGCTATTGTCAGCATGTCAAGCATCTGTGCCATGAGGCAGAAATAACAAACTACATAATGTGTGTACTTTCCTGTTACTATAGATTGCGTACATGTGTGTCCCGAGTGCCACTGCAGCCCTAAACAACTAGGAAATGCTTCTCAGGAGCAATGGAGCAGTATTTCCTGTCTCCTCTCTACAGAATCTGCCATTCCCTAAAGTTACTAATGTCGCACCAGATTTACTATGTTTCATCATTTCTAAAAATCTACACCTCAGGACGCTCACAATGATTAATTGTAAGTTATATAAAATATTATCCCCCCCGCCCCCTGTTTATCAGCAGCATTGTGCTGACATTTGATGTTTCTCTTTCTTTTTTTTTCTCCTCATGTCCTCATGGGGATTCATGGTTTAATATTACGCCTTCGAATAAAGGACTATTTAAAAAGGTCATTGTTTCACCACTTTGTTTAAGTTTGTTTAGCCTTTAAGTACAATCGTGCATTGCTGTTGCTGTCATGATTTCCAAAGGTGGGACGGACTTGCTTTTCAACAACATTCTGAGCGGCCGCTAAATCCATTCTAAGTACAGTTTTTGAAACGGGTTGCGTCAGAACAACAGTTCGAACAGGGCGACGCCCAAAACCCAGCATGCCGTGACAAATCATGGATGAATGATTTCACACGCTTCTGTTAAACACTTACGATTTATTATGAGTGAATATGTGAATAACAGTAAATCTTATATAAAATACCTCCATTAGATATAATCAATTTATAAATCTTTCATACAATTTTTGTTTTTGTCTTACAGTATTGCATCCTGAAGGGAAATAGGCCCTTACTGTAAATATGACGGTTAGAAAGTAAAACATATCATCAGTGTAGAATAGGAACACAGTCGTAAGCAGATTATACAGCTTGTATTGTTGTTCTTCTTTCGGTTGCTCCCGGCAAGGGGTCACCACAGCGGCCCATCCGGTCCGCACATACAAGCTTGGCACAGGTTTTACGCTGGATGCCCTTCCTGACGCAACCCTCCCAATTTATCCGGGCTTGGGACCGGCACTTCATCCAGTGGCTGAGATTCGGACACTGGCTGGAAATTGAACCCAGGCGTTCCGCATGGCAGGCGAAACACCTACCACTGAGCCGCCAGTGTCCCAAAGGCTGTCGTGCTGGCCAGTACGGGGATCGTACCCACGACCTAGGCATTATTAGCACCACGCTGCAACCGGCTGAGCACGACATTGAATTGTTAGCAGTAAAATAACCTGACACTTAAATTAGGACAGGCATATTGCATATTGACAGTGATTGGGGACTCCTTTTGTATTATGCTGTGTTTGGTATGGGTGTTGGTGGTTCAGTGGTTGCTTGACTCCCATGCGGGTTCGATTCTTAGCCAGAGCCCAAATCCTACCCACTGGATGCAGTGCTTATCCTCGACCAATCCTCTTGCATCAGGAGGGGCATCTGGCATAAAACCTGTGCAAGGTTGTGTGTGGATCGGATGGTCTTCTGTGGCAACCCTTTAAAATCTGGGTATTTTATACACAGAAAACTACAAAGTGTGTAATGAAATGAGCTAGGGTCTTCCCTCTATTGACAATACATTCATGGTAGTTATGGATAAAAAAATGGTTAAATAAATGAATAAACCTTGTTTTTGCTGATGCTGGTTATCACAGCTTTGTTACATATAATCTAATGGCAGTTATCATATAAATCATTCATAAGGAAGGATTCTCTCGTAACATCTCCCTGGGATTTTAACCCTTTTGAGTGGACTAATGAGAAAAGCTTGGAAGGCTTTTGTAGCGTGGTAAAGTCCCTAAGATCAATTATCCTTTTAATAAAGAGCAATAGGGTCTGGAGGATTAGGCAGGCATTTAATTATCATACAGATGTGTGTTACAGTGGAGATTTTATTAACACCGCATGTGTGTAATTATACCTTCTCCATAGAGTATTATGTGGATTTTTTTAATGGATAAAATGTAATGGTAATCAATTACCTTGTAATACTGTAGACTTAGTAATTTAAGCCGACAGTTATTCCGTATCGCCTTTTTAAACATTGATACGTTTTGCTAAGAATTCCTCAAGGTGAATGTGCATGTGTAAGATCAGGCTATCAGTGTAGCCGTCTTTTATTGCACACAGAGCAAGGGAAGATGGATGCTTGTTGACAGCTCTCCTGCCGGTGTTTCAGCCCTGCTGTGTCATGTTCTTGCAGTAGCCACAACTGCACAGTTTATCTCTATTTACCCAGAATGCCTTGGGACCAGGGTGTAGCAAGGGCTGAAAATGCAACTGCTTTAGTTGTCCCACCAATCACAGGATAGGGAGAACTGAAGACATCTTAGTGCTCCTGTGGTAATTATAAACTGCACACACACACACACACACACACACACACGCACACACACACGTAATTATGTGATAGAAAATAACCTTGAGTCACAAGTGTCAAATTTAATATACAGGCCACCTGGATGCTCCTTGACTCAGTGTTTGCCAGGCTTACTACTTCCGTGATGATATCTGAACAGAAGCATTGTGTGTATGTCTAGAGCTTCCCAATTCTATAATAGACTCAGTTTCAGATTTAAATTTAATATCTGTCTCTCAATGATATTCTCAAACCTTCTATGACAGCCTTCCTACAGAGTGACAGAAGTCATTGCTGTGACCGATCGCTGTTTATCAGGAAGTTTTCATAATGCAGTTCTCTGTAATTCTGCCAAGAACATTTACAGATTTTACAGCAGGGGTCATCAATGTGGTCAGGTCACGGAGAGTGATTGAGTTCACGTATGCGATCAGTAATTCAGTTGTAGTTGTACTTGATGGCCATGTTTGTTGGCCAGTCTGTGGTCTGGGAGCTATTCCTTGATGGTCATGTTTTACGTTCTCTGTGGTCTGGCTGTTGTAGTTGACGGCCACTTAGTTATATGGGAGCAATATTTGGTGGCCATATTTGTTGGGGACTCTGTGGTCTGGAAGTTTTATTCGGCAGATGTTTTCTGGTTTCCTGTGGTCTGTGAGCTGTAGACGGCGGCTGTGGTCTGAAAAGTGGAGTTAGTGACCATGTTTGTAGGTCACTCAGTGGTTTAAAAGTTGGAGTTGGTGACCATGTATATCCAGTAGGCCACTCTGTGGTCTGAAAATTGGAGTTGGTGACCGTGCTTGTGGGCCACTGTGTGATCTGGGAGCCATAATAGAATGAAAATGTGAATTAAGCATAAATAAGCAAACCCACACATACTATAGCAGCAGCAGGTTACTTTTCTTGGAATACTGATTGAAATGTCCCAGGTTTACACCCCATCACTACCAAGTAGTTGGGCCCTCGAGCAAGGCCCTTAAACCTCAAGTGCTCAAATGTATAATGAGATAACAATGTAAGTTGCTCTGTACAAGGGTGTCTGCCAAATGCCTTTAATGTAGCGGAACCAATCTGCAGGACTGTGTAAAAGTCTTGTACCACCCTCATTTCTTCATATTTGTTTTCCAAAGAGCTATACTTTCTTTTATTTTTTAAATGTAGTCTTGAGGAATTGTTTTTCAGGTTTTCCAATATACTTTTTAGCTCTCATTTCCGGCCTAATCCTGTCGTTTTGTTTCTCAAGCCACACAGCGACATATGAATTTCTACAAGCATATGTAAAAAAAAATGTGATAAACAGGTGCAAGATGGTGACAGATGATCAATGTGATTAGCATACTGGTGATGCTGAATGCTGAGTGGTTGGAACAGACAAGAGGAAAAATGAGGTTGCTGCTATATAAACAACCAATTTTTACTTTGTATATTAAGGCACTCTGTCAAAGTAAAACATTTGTTTCCATTTCTTTAATCTGCATTATTAAGTTTTATTTAATATGGGGAACTTAGGGTGGCTCAAGACTTCTGCACAGTACTGTATTAAAAAAAAACAGTCTGCAACCATTCAGCAACTTCAGTGTAAACCTTAATAATTGGGGCTTCTGTAACAAAAGCGACAACTGTAACTTAAGCTACGTTTACACTGTCAGTTAAATGTGACCCAATTCCGATTTTTTGCTCATATGTGACACATATCGGATAT
>JAOTRS010000026.1:7777913-7794919 GCA_028565755.1 Dinotopterus cunningtoni
AATTTCATAGTTTAATAACAATAAGTAATTATTAATAGTGCATTCAAAGGTAGATTATTCCGCACACAGTGTGTGTTTTGACATGGTAGTCTATTAGATATAAAATAAATCATATGATTTTTGTACTTCTCCATAAGTATATTTGTGGTAAAATCATAAAATATATAACTCAGTATAAATGAAATGATTCAATTTAATTAAATTTTCTTTCTATAGTGCTTTCAACAATGATCATTGTGTAACATTTTACAGACAATGACATTTTGAAAAAATAGTTTGAATGTGTTTCCAGTCCCACGCACCTTTTTTTCTTTTTCTTTTAATGTTCTATTTAATGAGAAAAGATTTTCTGGAAATTCGAGACAGGAACAACAAAATAGACAAAAACAGACACATACTGTACAGGAAAGACTAACACCTGTGATGGAGGTCATCTGTCACGTTCTTTGTTAAAATTTTGCTTTTTTTTTTTTGGACTACATAGGATGTGCTTAGATCTGTGAATAAATCGTAATCTATAGAAAATTTCATGCATCACCTGCAAAGCGTACACACTCACCCATTAACATTTATATCCCAGTACGTGTGCATTAGGGTACATTAGAGTGCATTAGGGAGAAATGTTAACCCGATGTAATTATATCCTGCTTGTTTGTTGATTGATAGTGTTTGCATGGTTTTCTTGGCTGTAAAATGTGTTTTCTAGTAAGTAGGTACTTGTACGCCGCCACTTAAAAGAGGTAGTCACTTCTCTTTTGCATGATGTTCAGAAATTCTCATTCCTTTTCTGCTGAATGCAATTTTCTATGTCTATATGTCTACCTCCTGCATGAGATTCTGCCTCATTTTGGATAAAATAAATCTAATGTGTATAACTGTTTAATCCAGTGCTGATACTGAGCTCAACCAGGAGAAATTTAGTTTTACACAAACATACAGTACACAGAATCAATCGTACTGCATGCATATAGCTTTATGATAGCTTCCATCATGCATTGTGCCATGTCATCCTGAATGACTGGAAGTTGTGTTCAGAGACAGTTTGTTTATTTTTTCGTGCTTTGAACCTTGATAGAAATGTCCAACCATTTTCCACCTGGAGACCTTGAGACCCACTCATTGCATTCTCAAAGCTTTTTAATAAATGCAAATCAGTTGCATGAACAGCATCTCCATGTCAGGAACATCTGTACTCAGATATTCATTCAAGAACAGCTCAAAATGTTCTCTGATGCATTCAGTAGGCTTATTTCCTCCTTATACTGTATATTTAGCATATAATTGGTGCTGTCCAGAATAAATATTATAAGGTACATGTTTAAAATCACTTGCAATGGCATTGGAAAAGGCATCATGGCCCGAGGAGGTGATGAAGCGATATTGTCGTGAACGGCATGCTGGGATGCTAATGCGTGTTTAATGACCTAGCGCACAGCCCCGCAAGCCCACAGAGCTGTGGTGTTGATTGATGACATGAAGAGAATGATGCGGCAATCTTGGCAGTAGCCACAACTCATGCTGCCATCAGGGCCACTAGAAAAGCTGCCATGATTCAGCAGATTGGTGTAAATTCCAGTGCCAGCATGCTGTTGTCCTCAGATGAGCTGTTTAACCCTCATGCTGTGTTTGATACTTGGCAGGGACTATCCCACTGACCCATGTCATTGCTCATTTTATACCCATACAGCTCAGCTTCTTATGTGCATGTGCGATAAGGGATAATTTAAGTCTAGGACCTATGTTTTAACTGCGCGCATCCATTTTACAAATTCATCAAAACATGTATACAGTTTTAAAGTTACTTCAAAAGTCATTTTTGCGTAAGTGAGCAAAAATGTTTCATTTTACAAACTCATTGGCTTTTTATTCCTTCTGTCCTCATGTGCTCGAGGCAGGAGGCAAGATGTGTAAGGTAAGCAAGGAAAGGAAGCAACATGGGGCAATAAAAAAAAAATTCATATAATTGAACCGTGAAATGAACCAGAAAATAAATGAGACAAATAGTGGAGAAATTAAAAGAGAACATCTGTTGGCTGGGAGGGATTGTGTTTTCATGGTGGCTGTGATTGGGATCTTCTTGATGAATATGGGAAGAAAATGTGTCATGAAATAAAATCATCTTTTTGTTTTATATTTACAAATCCAATCTTATTTTTTCCCTTTTTATTATTCTTAGGTCAAAAGTACCTGAACATTTGTAATATACGATATACCTCTTTTGGTGTTTGAGTCATATCCTGATGTGAGAAGATGGGCACTACATCAGATTTTCCATTTGTCAAATGTTTATATACTAATAATTTGTTAATCTTTAAAAAAAAATTATTTGCTAGAATGACCATCCATATATATAGTTTATTCTATGTAGGGTTCCAGGGAACATAGGGCACAAGGCGGCATACATCCTGGATGGGGTGCCAATGCATTGCAGAGCACAAACATATACTGTACACTGACACCCACACCTAATCACACGCTTTGGAATAAAGGTAATTTTGGTACTTTGGTCTGTCCATGCGCCATCTGGCGAGGGATATTCACCATTCTGGAAATATATCTGTCGTTTCTGGCAGTTACTGTACTTAAGGGGTGGGGTGGCGAGCTCCATGCCCGACTGCCATTCACCGACACACACTACAGGCAATTTGGAAACCACAGTTAGTTTAATCTGCATGTCTTTGGACTGTGGGAGGAAACCGAAGTACTCCATGCACACAGATCCGAGGTGGGAATCAAACCTCGACCATGAAGGTGCAAGGTGACAGTGCTAACCACTAGGCCAACATGCCACCCCTGGACTATGGTAGGCAACTGCAAACCCACAAAGAAAATCCACCAAGCATGGAGAGGAGAACATGCATTCTTCTTACACAGGACTGGAGGCAAGATTCACACCTTGGAGGTGTAAAAGGCTAAACACTAATGACCACTCCACTACTTATTTTAATGACTTAAATTACCACTCCATTACTTTCACTTTGTTGTCCTCAAGTCATTTTGTTGTCTTTGAGTCATTTCAGATATGCTTAAGATCATTGTTGCGATCAAGTTTTAACATGTCTAGGGTTGTTGCATCAGTATTTCTAGATGTTACTCCATACTCAATATGCCACTTACCCTCTCCCTAATATACCCATCGATGAAATAAATGTTGCATATATACCTTTCTCTAATTTATTTATGTCAATAAGCAGGTTCGATTTCACACAAAAATCTGTATCCATCAGCACCAGAATTTAAAAGTTCACTTCCAGCTACAGCCAGACATCTCTGAAAACTGTTTTGTGTAACCCTGGAATACCAGCCACTGTAGTTGCGTCATTTTCTGTACTCTTTTTCGAATGACACCATCAAATTAGTCTGTCTTGTCTTGCTGTTGTCCCGCTTGGGCTTCAAGACCTAGGGCGATCAGCAGTGGAACCAGGTGTTCAGAATCTGTTCCATATCCTGGAAATGGTAATCCCTGGCAACTGCTTGTGTGGAAGCATTGGCATGGGCTTCTACTAAAGTAGCTCTCTACTGAGCATGACCTTAGCTGTGTTCTTAATGTAACAAGGCAAACAAAATAATGAATCAGATTTTATGTTATTGTAACAGTATAATTTTTTTTGTTGTATAATTTCTTTTTTAATAGTGCAGTGTTTCTTTTGTTCATATGATGCTGCCACCCCGGGGCTTCACATTTGTGATGTTGTTTTTTGAAAAAGCCTTAGCCTGTTTCCTCCATACAATTTTTGTTGTTTTCATTGTTTTTTGGTAAAATGTCTTCCTTGGATGAGTCTTTAGGGGATGGCAATCTAGGGTTATTTTATTATTTATCGCTGTGGTTAATTGAGTTAATTTGTGCTTCTTTCCTGGATAATGCAGTGTCTGCATAGTCCCAAGATTCTTCTATTTGCATTAGGTCATTTAAAGATGCTCATAGCATCTTTTGTTTTCTTTGGAAGTTCCTCCTAAGTTGGAACTGGACTTGTAAAGGTTCACAATATTTTTGGAGGTATTGGCTGAGGTGGTGTGAGTGGCACAGGAGGAAAGCAATAACCATCATCCAGAGATTAAGAGTTCCAATACTGACTATGCCACAGCAAGTTGATTGTCCATGGTGTCATTCTCTAGTGGAGAGAAGGGCACCATACCTTTGTCCTTCATCGCCGCTAGTTGAAAGGTGTCTATCTGCTCTTGCCTGTGGTAGATAGTGCTTTCGTTCAAGTGTTTTCATTTTGCCCCCAATGTTGCATGTTCCTCAGGTTCCTCAGCCTTCCTAGGTTGTTAGCTGTCATGCGATAAGGAGACATAATTAAAGAGTGGGGATTGCACAAGACCAAATTGACTTGCCAAAAGAAATGTAGGATAACAGAAAGTGCATGCACATGTGAAAAACTGATCTAATCTTTAAACTAGGTATATACAGATTTCTGGTCTTAGCCGTAATCATAGCCCATACTGGGGCTCAATCACAGCAGATACACTTAGGGGAGCATAATGAAACAAACACACAAGACTTGACTTGAACTGAACAATGAATGATAAAGAAGATATAAAAAGGCAAATCCCTAACTAACACAAAACACGCAGATTGAGGACTAGAACAGGAATAAAAATAAACATGAGTTCAGTGTTCAAAGCAACAAAAGATGAAAATCTACAAAATCTAGAAGAGTAACAGTGCTGCACTTCTTACACTTTGTTCTTAAAGGGACATGCTTTGATTTGATTGAACGCTTAGCCAAAACCCTACAATTTAATTCAGTTTTATTTTTGTATCTTCTAACCTTGGTCATTGGCATTAAACGGCTTTATAGAAATTCATGTATAAATTTAACAGTTATAAATTTGACAGAGGTGATGGTGATAAAAAAAAAATCATTGAGATGACATCAGATATAAACTTTCAGAGGAAACAGACTCAAAAGGTGTCTGTTGAGTATCTATGCACATCTGGACTTCTTTAACTGTATGCTACTCACATGCTAATTGTGTTAAAAGGAATTTGAGTATGAGTTTCAATCAGTCATTTTAAAATTTCGTATAGTTTTAAGCAAGTCTATTGTATCGCATTAAAGTTTTTATCTATTCAATGATGCCGGCTTAAGGGCAAACTGTTCTTAGCCATTACAGTCTTAAGGCTGAAGACCCACAGCCATCCTTATGCTAATGTGGTACACAGACAGTTATCTCATTGTGATTTTTAGGCCGTTCATATGGGACTATCCTCAGGAAGGATCAGGCAGGGCCAGAACGCAGAAGAAGTCTGGATCATTGGGAACTCAGAAGTAGCGTGTATAGAAATATGAGGGTTGTTCAAGTCAAATCGGGACTTGTGATGACTTTTCTCGTGTAAAACCGATTGATATTTCCAGAAGCCTTCAAGCACAGTACAGTAATGTGACTATTAGCCGCAGTACAACATTTGAATGGTACGAACGTTTTAAAGAAGGCTATACGTCCGTGAATGCCGATCCTGGCTGAGGTGGTTTGGAGCCCACTGTTGTGAGTACAGTGAGTAGAATGTCTGATCCTTGAAAATCAATGGATAAGTTGTTGCCAACCTCTGGAAGAGACACATCTGTTTGTGGGAGCTGTACACACAAACATTCACGAACACCACTTGCACATTGCAGGAAGTTGGCTGAGATTTATTGCCAGAGTCCTGACCTCGTGGCAAGCCATTTCCACATGTTTGGGCCATTAAAGGAGTTCCTGGAGCAGCGTGATATAAGTTTTTGTAAGTCGCTCTGGATAAGAGCGTCTGCCAAATGCCTAAATGTAAATGTAAATATAAATGTTTTCAGATCGATCTAGTGATCTCTGCTTCATGTCGTGACATGTGTTCAAAAAGTCCCTCCACAGTGGTAGGTTATGGGAAAATATTCATTATTATTCTCACTCATGTACTGTATGTTTACATACTGTATGTTTATTTACTAAATCTCGTACAGTATCGCGATGTGGTATTCTTTTAATTCTCGCCAGGTTTAAAAGCGTGCTCCACTAGAAAAACATATTCTTCGATGGTACAACATACTGGTGGCGCCAAACAAGAGCTTGTCAACGCACTACTGTACTACTACTCTACGCAGCTGCTGCGGCGAGACTTTCTGATTGCATTATAGGAAAGAAAATATTATCTAATTTGTTTCCCTCTTAATACATTTTTATTTATACGCACACCTTGCTATTTTACACATAGATTGCAGGATATTTTTGAATGTTATAATAACCTACAATACTTCCTGAATGATCTTTTTATAATCAGAAACATTTACACTTTACAAACCAGCCCAATGACAAAAGGTCAATCCAGGGTTATCATCATGGGGTCTGAAACCCGAAACATTCCATACAGCTAATCACAACCATGTAACCTTCTCATACACATACAGCAACAGGAAACACATGCACGGGGGCACTTTACAACCCTGCAGCTTATCAGCTTATCTACGGGTCAACATTACAGACGCACAGCTTTTTATGCTGGCCCCTTGGGATGAATTGGACCTCTGTGTTTTTGCCCCCACATCGTTTTGCCATGCTGTAATAAAACGGTTATGCTAACACCACAGGGGTTTTCTGCTACCCCCCTTTTTTTTTTTTTTTTTTTTTAAATAGTGTTCTTACGGGTTTTGAGATAGCTAAAGGGGTTTCCCTACAATTGCTAAAAAAAGGCAATTGCACATTTCCTGCTTCTTAACTTTACTAACCTAATCTCTTTGTTTATTTCTTCAAGAAATTTGCCGTATTAAATGTAACACTGCAATTTAGCCAAACGATGGAAACGCCATCCACAAGTGTCTGTGACAACGTTCATTTAGAATAGACACCGAGCTAATCTTTAACCCTGTTGAGACTCGAGGATGTTGTTTGACGTGACGTGCAGTAATTCTGCAATCGGTTCAGTGTAATTGGATTGGTATGTTCCTGTAAACAAGTTAGTGGTTGAATGAAATCAATAATATTGATCAGTCATCTGAGGTTACAGTAAACAGGATGCTGTGAACCTCCTGTCACTGCAACATATCAGCATTTACTTTACCTTAATGTATGTGTGTGTGTGTGTGTGTGTGTGTGTGTGTGTGTGTGTGTGTGTTTCCCCTGCCTCCTGAGATGCTTTATTTGCTCCCAAAGAAACAAGGACAGTCATATTTTCTGATCTTTGAGATCTTTCATCATCAATTCCTGATTCCTTATATGCAGTCATTTATTGTTGAAGTCAGATTTAGATTTTATAAGTTTTCATTTAGTGTGAAAATAGCATCTACGTGTTCAGTGGTACTGGTGGTAGTGGTAATAAAAACATAATCTGTCCAGTGAATATGAGTATTATAGTATAACTGGACTCACACTCTAGTAATGCAGCATACAGTATGATAAATAGAGAACATCTTCAGACAGAACAATGGTGCATTTTAGTGATTTATCTTAAAGCAGTGAATGGCTGGAACAATTAATTTCTACGTCTCGGAGAATAAGCAGATTTGAGAACAATTGCCATTTTCATGAATAAAGCTAATACATCTGTTCCTGAATGACTTTTATAGACCTTTAAAAATATCATGAAACAAAATAGTTCTGAAGTTCACCAAGGTTTGGATAGGACCGTGAATGCAAACATAACTAATAAATTTCTGTTAAAACAATGTTTTGACTCGGTCCTGTATTTTATTTTTATATCTTTAACAAACTAACACATATATGGAGCAGTGGTAGCTTTGGGTGTTAAAGCTTTGAGTTATGGATCGGAAGGTCTGTGGTTCAAGCCCTAGCTCTGTCTAGTCTGCTTCAGGGGCGCTGTATCACGGCTGAACCGGTGCTCTGACCCCACCTTCCTAACAAGCTAGCATATGTCAAGATATATACAGTACTATGGAAAAGTCTTAGGCAAATTAATATAAGTTCTGTAGAGCGAGGATGAAAAACAAAAAAAAAACTATAAAGCCCAGTAAACTGTAATTAATGAAACAAAGTCAGTATTTGGTGTGACAACACTTTGAGGACCCTTTAGTGTTAGGTACCATCTGTGCAGTCTTCTACCCTGTTTTTGTTTTTTTTTTTACTAAAAATTTATGGTTGTTTATATAATATTTTTCTGTAACCTTTTAGTTTTTTGGTGGCATACTAATGTTCCAAAATCAGATGTGTTTTTGTACTGATTCAATAATTAAGTCAAAAAATTTATATCAAAGTTTGTAATAAAAATACATAGTACAAGACTTTTACACAGTACCGTACATTACTGTGCAGTAATGTCTATGTAAGAAATAAAACTGAACCTCAGCTCTCAAAGCTCCTCCAAATTGTTAATGTTTCAGCTGAACTACCTCTCATATAATGCATTGTTTCATACCTCAAACTCCCTTTTGTCTATTTAAATGAGCTCCTGCTGAGCCACTTCCCCCAGAGAACAGTAGAGCTGAGAAACAAGCTTCTTACATGAGGTCACATTAGGAGAAAAATCTAACTGGCTTGCTTGGAAATAAAAAAGAACAAGAAGCAGGACTGTGATTAAAAATTATTAAAAAGTTTATTTTGCAAAATAGGTTCTTTTTAGGATCTCCTTTAAGCTTTAGTAAAATATCTACTTAAAGGAACTTAACATGCACCATAATCAATAACATAATAATAATAATAATAATAATAATAATAATAATAATATAGAGTTGTTGGATTTCTTAATTTAATTTATTAAGAGAAATTATTTGCTGTGGATAGGCATGGACTTTAGAGTAAGTCTTTCTAATTTGCCTTGCAGTTGCCATCATGAGGAGATCCAAGTATAGTCTTCTGTTAGCGTTGCCATGGCGACTAAAATGTGGACTCTGCTTGTGTCAGCTTCCATAAAGTGATTTGTCAGCTAGCATAAAAGGACCTGAGACTACAATATTCTTAATGTTATAGAGCAGATTGAATGGTTAAAGCAGGGGTGAAAGAGGGTTAGGTAGTTGCTCTGTTCCCAGAGCCACACTTTGTGTGATAAGTGGCAGGGTTCAGCTGAAAGGGCAGGAGGGATTGCAAAGACACAGCAGCAACACTGAAAGTGTACTGCCCTTTGTAAAGGACAGTAATTATGGACATCATGTTCAATGTTTTTAGTTATTCTGGAAACTAAACTGAATAGCAGTATTAATCAGCATTAACCTTGAACCATTTTATCACATTTTTTTTTTATCAGAATGTATTTCATATACAACGATCAGCCATAACATTATCACCATCTTCCTAATATTGAATAGGTCCCCACTTTTTCTAGCCAAAACAGCCCTGAACTCTTGAGGCCTGGACTCAAGGCATGACTCCACAAGACCTCTGAAGGTGTCCTGTATTATCTGGCACCAAGCTGTCAGTAGCAGATCCTGCAATTTGTGAGCTGGGGCCTCCACAGATCGGACTTGTTTTTCTAGCACATCCCAGAGATGCTTGATTGGATTGAGGCCGGGGAAATTTGGAATTTGAGAATTTGAGTCATCACCTCAAACTTCTTGTTGTGTCCCTCAAACTATTCTTGAACCATTTTTTTTTGCAGTGTGTCAGTGCGCATTATCCTTTGAAAGGGGCCATTGCCATCAGGGAATATCGTGTCCATAGAGAGGTGTACTTGGTCTGCAGCTGTGTTTAGATAGGTGGTGCATTGCCCAGAGTGTCACACTGCTTCAATCGGCTTGATTTATTCTATAGTGCATCCTGGTGCCATCTTTTCCCTACAGTAGGTAAGCAAGGCATATGCACCCAGTCATTTATATGATATAAAAGAATATGTGAGTCATCAGACCAGGCCTTCTTCTATTGCTCTGTGATCCAGTTTTGATGGACACATTCCAACGTTTTGGCAGTAGACATGGGTCATCTTAGGTTCCTTGACTAGTCTGTAGCTATGAAATCCCATATGCAACGAACTGCAATGCGCTGTGCTCTGACACCTTTCCATCTGAACCAGCATTAACTTTTTCAGCAATTTAAGCTACAGTAGCTCTTCTAATGGTTCGGACTTCACAGGCCAGCTTTCGCTCCTTATGTGCATCAATGAGGCTTGGCCACCCATGACCCTTGCCCATGACTGGTTCACCGGTTTTCCCTTCCTTGTACCATATTTTTTTAAGTAGGCCCTGACCATGGCAGCCTGGCAATATCCCACAAGGGCTGCAGTTTTGTAGTTGCTCTAGCCATCACAATTTGGCCCTTGTCAAATTCGCTCAAATCCTTACTCTTACCCATTTTTTTCTGCTTCCAACACATATACTTAAGGGACGAAATTTTCACTTCTTGCCTAATATATCCCACCCAATGTAATGATAATCAATGTTATTCTCTTCCCCTGTCAGTAGTCATAATGTTATGGCTGATCAGTATATATTTACAGTATATAGTATTAAAACACATGCTATATTCGCTCCTTTTATTTATGCATGAATTTATATCTACATTAGGAACACATACATTTTTCAAACCTTGGGGCATTTTGGAGCACCTTTGTCACCTACAGTACAGGCATATTTTTGCAGAGATGGGAGGAAACTGGCGGAAACCCACAAGGACATAAGATGTCTATAGAAATACCACCCACACAGTAATTCACCTCTAAGAATTTTGTTGTGTACATACTCACATCATGCTGTTCCTGTGTCCTCTCTATTCACAATGACTGATGTGTCTATCCCTCTAAACATGAGTTTTTTAGGACATGACTCACAACTCTCTTCACTTCCCACACACACACACACACACACACACACACAATCAGCTTTAAATCATCTAGCACTAAACTAACATTATTGGTGAGTCATTAAAGAGCTTTTCGGCAGGTGAGCTGTGATGACCCTCAACTTTCGTCAGTCTGAGTGATAATGTGACTCTCTCTTTCTTTCACACACACACACACACATACACACACAGTTTGTACTTTCTCTGAGTTGAGTATAGTACTGGCATGTATTCTTTCTCACAGTAATTGAGGAGTGTGTATTGTTGGCTGAGCGGGGGAGTATACAGGATGATCACTGTTCATGGCGATTACACTGCAAAAATAATGTGAATGTGACTGAAAGGGGTTCTTAAGCTAGCATGGCTTGCTTGGAAGACTTTCAGGACAAAAACTTTGTATATTAGCTAGAAACTTTCTGTTTTTCTCTAAACTGTTAAATCATTCTGCAAAAGGCTATTTAACAAGAAGAAAAGACAAACAAATCTTTCTCTGTGCAGAAACATAGGTCAAAACAAAACCCACACTAAATTGTTTGCTAGCTATAGTAGCTACAGCTTAGCTACAGCTACAGATGTTTAGCTTACTGAGGTAAAAGCGCAAGTCAGAGCAGGGGTTTGCTAATGTTTCTTACCCAGGGATCATTTAACTGTAAAACTCACTCCACAGACCCCCTACAGCACATTTTTATGGACATGATCAATTTATTTAAATACCAAGCTCATTATTCAAATGCCTACAGTGATATTTTTAAATAAGCATATTGATTAAAGGACACATTTGGTTCAGTTTAACATTGTTTACTGTATATGCCTACATGTTAAGGTTTGAGGTAAACCTATTTAATATAGCTGACCAGACAAGCAGGCTAATACATTTAAAAGCTCAATAAGAAATATCATAGGTTGTTGGACCTTAAGATCACCAGATATTTTGGATGTGGTCTGTATGCTATAAAGAAAAGCAATTTAACAAAAGAATTGAAATCCATGCCTGTCATCAACTTAAGTTAGCATTATAACTACGAGGGCATTCAATTCATATCGGGACTTTTGATTTTGCCAAATAACCAAAAATGTTATAAGAGTAAAAACTCCCTTTGTTTTTCTATATAATCCCCTGCTACACGTATGCACTTATCCTAATGTTTGACTAGTGCTTGGAGACCATCAAAGTTTTCTCAGTACACTCGGGACCATGATCAAACTTCCAGCTTCACGTCTGAATGCTGGCCCTTACTTCTTTAATGGCCCAAACAAGTGGAAATGGCTTGGAGCGAGGTCAGGACTGTACAGGGGATGTGGCAGTAACTTCCCGCAAAGTTCCTGTAATTTGCAAGTGGTGTTCATGAATGACTGTGTGTAGAGTTCCCACAGACAGACGTGATCCTTACGCAAGTAATCGACTGAGTGCTTCACATCTGAAAAGCTAGCAAAGTCTTGTTTCCACTGATCTGCTTGTTCTGAATATTATACATATATTGACTGTGTTTCTTGGACCCCCCTCACTGAGCCCTACAAATGCACCTGCCTACATACAGTATACCTCTATTTGCATAATTATTTTCATGCAAAATATGGATTAAGGTAAAATTAAAATATATATTTTTTTATTAGTTTGAACCTGTAACCCACTTTTTTAGCCTTGTTGCAGACCATCTCTTTAAAAGGGCAAACTGTTCCACTGTTATTTTTTCCTTTGCGGAAAGTCACTGTTATATTTTATCTATCTTTTTTCCATGCTGTGCACATTTGTTCATCCCGGCACTCACACAAAGAAATTGTATTTCAAAATCCTTAGAAATCTCATAATAGCCAGTTTGTTATTTGAGCCTTGGCATGGTCTTTATTGCAAAACAGTTTAATGCATGTATATATTTAATATTCAACCTATACGTATTTAATGTTAACTGTTACACAAAGGTATTTTCCAGTCTAACTCAGTTGTTCATATATCTATGAAGGGACGGCTGAAGCTGGGTTGTGGATGTGTCACTTCCAGCCAGAGAGACATAAATCCTATTTCACATCCGCCAACCATTCCATATTTCTTATAAAGTGGGTCCAGTTAGAGAGTGAACCTGAGTAACTCAAGGACCCAATGACATGACAGTCGTGACACTTTGATTATCAAGATTACGTGCACGTGTATACACACACACACACACACACACACACACACACACAAAAACAAAACAAAAAAACAGTTGAGCTCTGGAGATGGATGGAAGCTGTTTGGGTTTGGGTTTGCTGTTACATAATACTGTGGCTGCCTGCCGAGAAGATTAAAATGTATTCTGCTATAAACTACATATATCGGAAATTGACACATTTGCCAGAAGAATTGACAGATGTTTGATTTCTTTCATCTGTATTTTGTGATGTTATAGATCTTTTACTCCTTCATTCTGTAGCTGTCAGAGAAGCAGCCTGCCTGGCACATGCGCCTGCTGTAATGAGTGCAATCACATGTCTAAATTGTAATATTTGCTGGTATCACTGACTGATATTTTCCATTACCAATCTGGCTTAATGTGAATTAATCATGACTACAAATTGTGATTGACCATTTTGTGTCTGTGTGTGTGTCCTTGCCCATAGAGAACCATGACCACTGTGGAGGAAGAACCGGATCACATGATACCATGAAGAGAAGCCTGCAGGTCCTGCCTAACCAGCTGCTGGGTATGTCGGCCATTCATAACTCGTCTCTGCATAAGCAATTCATTTAGACTGATCAGACATAACATTTAAAGGCTGGCATTTGGTGCACACAGGCATAGCCTTGGATTTCCATGATCATGTCACCAATTTATATATATATACAAAATTGTGGTATATATACTGGCTGGCCTTAAAAAAAGTCTTAACTTTAAACAAACAAACCAAAAAATTTACTAGCAAATAGTGAAGAGGCTTCCGTTGGATAATTATTGCAGTGATTAATATGGTTGAGCTGGCAACAAGTTGATACAGTGAGCAGTGAGCAGCTTCTCATTTCTTAAACAACAGAGATGTTCTGTGGTCATGACAAAGATGGTACTCTGTTTCAGAAACGTCAAATTATTGTCCTGCATCAAGAAAAGAAAACAACTAAGGAAATTGCTGAATTGACTAAAATTGGGTTAGGAACTAAAAAACACATTATTTAAACCTGGAAGGATAGAGGTGAACAATTGACCTTTGTATGCAGCCTTTAGAAAAAACACTTATTACTGAGGCTAATCAGCTTTTTTTTTTTTTTTTTTTAAAGGCTTCAATTTGCTAGAAAGCATAAACAATGGACTGTGGAGCATGTGGTCTGATGAGTCCAGATTTATCCTGTTCCAGAGTGATGGGCCATTAGTGTAGAAGTGATGCACCCATCATGCCTAGTGAATACTGTAACAAGCCTAAAGGGGCAGTGTTACGATCTGGGCTCGCTTCTGTTGGTCAGGTCTAGGTTTAGCAATGTTATGTACTCGATAAAAATTTAGTTAACTGACTCCCTGAAAATACTGAATGACCAGGATTTTTTTCCCCTCACCTTTCATCAATGTTATCCAAGTCACCGGTGTTAGTGTTGATTGATACTGTAGGCTGATCGATATATAGTCAATCCTCTTATGTGTATTACCTTGTCGAAAATGATGTTTATTTGTTCAAAACCTTCTGTAAAAATACCAGGAGAAGCCTAAATAAAAAAAAAAACCTAATACAATGTTTCCAAATTAGACAAAAAGTGCTTAACTTTACACTTCCTGTCATTCAACATTTAGCATTTCTACTTTTATACTGCATTTGTTGTGATCTGTTGCACTCTAGAGTCTGTATTACTTCCAGTATTTTAACAGCAGTGCTTGGCTGCACACACACAACACGAGCCTGGCACACATCCAAAATTAAAAGTGCGAAATGGGTCAGGAACACGAGGTCAAGCGATGATGTGTCTCTTGGAAGTAAATTCGCTTTTAGGACATATTCTGTCACTGGCCTTATCTGTGTTATGAGAATGTACCTGCAAGGACGGCGCCTAAGAGCTAGCGATTGAAAGAGACTTGGGCCGAAGATTAAAATGAAGTGACGGTACATTTTCTTCAGTGCAGAATGAGTTTGGATGTGGTTTACCACCTAGAGAGCTCAACAATATTTGTTATTCATGTATGCATTGCATTTGCCATCTGAGATGTGCTTTTAAAGCAGCTACTGAGAATCACCTAGAGTTCAGGAGTAGTTTTTGTTGCAAATAAATAACACCAGTTTTACAAAACTAAAAAAACAAATGGACTGTAAATGGTTTACAAAAAAATAAATAAAATAAAAAAGGGATCTATAAATAAATCAAATAAAATGCAAAGATATACAAAAAAACAAGTTCAAAAATCAAGGGACATGGGAAAGAAAGAAAATATGTAGAATTGTAATATCTCACAAAAACCTGAGTGACTCAGATACTTCTGGTTCATTCTTTAATTTCAATGTATGTGGTTACACTAGCAAAATATTCCTCATAATTAACTAAAGTGGTTAGCACTGTCGCCTTGCATCCACAGGGTCTGGGTTTGATTCCCACCTGGTCTGTGTGCGTGGAGTTTGCATGTTCTCCCTGTGCTTGATGGGTTTCCTCCGAGAACTCAGGTTTCCTCCCATAGTCTAAAGACATGCAGATTAGGCTAGTTGCCATTCCCAAATTGCTCGTATTGTGTGTGTGTGTGTGTGTGTGTGTGTGTGTGTGTGTGTGTGTGTGTGTGTGTGTGTGTGAATGTTGACCGGAGTTCTCATCATGATTTTAAAAATAGGAATAAATACAGTGATCACCACTGGCCTCCACAGTCCCTAGTTGGACTGCAGACATTGCTAGATGAATAGATGAAATTAATTACAGTCTTATTTAAAACAATAACCTAAAATGCTATGCTAACATGTTGTTTTCCGACTGACACTTCGATTAAATTTTTTTAATTTTTTTGACTGTGCTAAGTGCGTAACAAACTACATCTAATTCCCGCCTCCATGCTGTAGGACTGGTTCACATTTCACACTCTGAAGCTGAATTCTTGTAACCAATCATTATGCAAAAGGCAGGATTTGACAGAAAAACTATTACTGTATAAATAATTTTTTACCTCTCTCTATAGAAATGCTAGAATGCCAATGCTGTCCACCCTTATTAAATATTTTAAATATGCTTTTTTTAAGTGACTCACACTTCGGATCAGTCTCTTTGAGTTAAAATAAATAAAACGGCCTGTTATAAGTAGGGTATGAGTTTAAATCCTGATGATGTCACAGACATTCTTGGCTCCAAGAGAACAAAAGTGACGCTGAGTAGGAAGGATGACATTTCCCTCATGGCACACATCCATGAGGAAGCTCATGGATACAGAACAGAGATGTTTCTTCAGACTGTGACTTAGCATGAGCAGTGGCATTGCTGCACATGTATTAAAAAAAGCACAAGTTAGCTTGGGTTCACATTAGCAAGCGGGAATCACGTATATTATTAGGGCCCAAGCACTATGACATCAGCTCTCTAAGGGATTTCTTAAACAGTTCAGCCATTAATATAAATACATCATATTAAGTGATATTACATTGAGTGACATCAGCATCTAACACCTGCGCCATCGCCACCTGGGCACACCAGATGATGCCCCAAATTTATGACGAAAAATGGCTCAAGACTTCCTGCGTAACATCATATTGAGTAACAATATGTAACACATATTTAATGACATCAGCGTCCAGGACATTTTAGAGGTCTTAGTGTGCTCAAAAGGCACACAGGTTGTGTAGTGCACCCGGCCGACGAGGGCTTTTTGGAGGTCTTAACATTCTCAAAAATCACATAGGGTGTGTGGTGCGGCTTTGCACGGGTGCTTGGGCCCACTCATCGCTGTTTGCAACTATATTCTGGAGTTTGTGTTTTGTGGACATGTAGCAACGGTTGTTAGTTTATTTATTGTAATCGCAAAATAAGCTAACTGTCCTAGCTACATGTACTGGCCTCTAATTTAATCAGTGTATGATTGAATATAGTGAAACCGCAGTTACAAGATTTTCTGCTATTTTTCTACATCATGAGAAACTAACTGCAGGCACCGAGCAGAAATGCTAATGTTGGATAACCACTATGTGTGTGTGTGTGTGTATGTATACTGTATGAGGGCTGTACTTAAAGTAATGCAGTTTAATAATGTATTAACTACTGTAGGTTGTTTAAATTGCTCATATTGGTAGAGTAACTCTCCCTCTATACCAGTGGTTCTCAAACATTTTCTGTCATTCCCCACTTAAGGGGGTGGGCGAATTTTCAAGCCCCACTTGTCAACAAA
>JAOTRS010000026.1:7800175-7811313 GCA_028565755.1 Dinotopterus cunningtoni
CTTCTCAAGTGTACACCACTTTGTATTGGTCTTTCACGTGGAATTCCAATAAAATTGATTCATGTTTGTGGCTGTAATTATAAACAATTGTAAATTTCTTATAGGAGAAACACACAAAGAGGCGCATATTAGATACTGAATGAGAACTTATCTTTTAGTTTTTGTTTTAGAGTTTATATAAAATTTTGCTTATTTGCATAAAAATCTATATACTGTAGATATAATGAAATTATGAGGCAGTAATCTTATAGCTGTAACCACTGACAGACTCTATTTGTGCTGATACCTTACTCGCCATCTCTTATTACTTCACTATTGTTGGGAAAAATCTGGCTAAGTTTGAATGTAGACCAATTCAGTTCAATTCAATTCAACTCTAATCAATAGATTTGTTAACAGTGTTTTTTTTTTTTTTTTTTGGCTTTTTCCCCCCTCGATTTTCTCCCTAATCTAGTTGTGTCCAATTTCTCCCCGTCACCAGGGGGCTCCCACATTAAGCTACTACTACCACTCAGTCGGGAGGGCCGAATCACGTGCCGACCGCATCTTTTCGAACTGCTCACACACCGTTGGGGGCGGCGTAACACACTCGGAGGACAGCGCTATCCGCTCCTTCCGTGTGCGCGAGCTCACAGACGCCCCTGATTGGCTGTAGAGCCGTGAGTATTGTGGGAGCTCCGGCTGCGAGAGGTTACAGCATCACCCGGGAATCGAACCAGCGATTAGATTAGATTAGAACGTATATGGAAGAAGGTATACGCTTTAACTAGCAGTTCTTCACTGATTAGCAAGCCGAGGGTGACGGTCGCAATGGAAACCTCCCTGAGATGACCTTAGGAAGAAACCGTGAGAGACTCAACAGGGAACTCATCCTCATTTGGGTGATATCAGATATCAGACCAGTGTTATTTAAACCTTGTACTATCATTCACAAGCAGACTCGAGGCTGTCATTGCTGCCAAAGGTATTAACCAATTAGTACTTGGTTAGTATTAGTAAGTTGGTTAGTATACTTGATTAGTTTTGGTTAGTAATTAGTAAGTATTTTAATAAATTTTCAGATAAGTGTGAGCCATAACAAAACTTTCTTCAGCACTGTATCACATCAGCATCCAGGTTAAACAGAATCTCTCATCAGATTGATTTCAGTCGGATCAAAGAAATATTGTGCATGTAAATGTAGCTAACATTGGAGGCCCAAATTATTAGGCTTTCAATGGGGCCCAGAATCTTTAGTGGTGGTCCTGTTCTTTTATAGCAGTGACCCCTGGCATGAAGCTCTAGGGCACTGCAGCCAACCATCGTGTAATGATGATGGCTCGAGTGGATGAATGAAAGATTTTAGTTAGGTGCATTACATGCCATTTCGTATGCAATGGGGGGTTCAGTCAGAGCACATTTTTTTCTTATTCAATGATAATATATTATAAAGCTATCTAAGGGGACAGTTGGTTTTGGGTTATAAATGTACTGTAGCTTGAGGAAAATGACTAAAATCCTGGACATCTTCAGACTTGTGTCCATTTATCTTTGCATTTTGATCGCTACATATATAATCCTGAAACCTCGAATGCACAGCAAAGTGGAAGAATGTAAAGACTTATTGATGCATCCCGTTACTAATATGTGTGGATAATGGTAGTAGGTCTCTTCACCAGTTATCAGAAAGTAATGTGGGTATACTAAGGAGCAAAATCTAAAAGAAGCTCGTTCTCTTTTCCAGGGATGGACAGGATGGTGGTGAGGATCTGGGGGGGTCATTTTAAATTGTCCATACTTGTCTGGGTGTTATCTCTGAGCTACAGACCTGGCCTTACCCTCAAGGATTTCCAACTTGACAGCTTGTGTAAATAGGACACCAACACATGCACAGAGCGAGAGAGAGAGAGAGAGAGAGAGAGAGATTGTAGAATGATTGATTTGTGAGTTTACTGTGTGTAAGTACTTAGTAAGTGAGTTGGGCTTTTAATAATAGTCTCTGTGGATCGATGTTTTTTTTTTAATCAAGGATGGGGGAATTGTAATGCAACACAAAGGTGTGTGTGAGCTATACTCACAAAAGGGATGCCACCTGATCTAAAGCTGGAGGATTGGGTTTTGTTCGAGTAAATGTACACTACCAGATAAAACTGCACTATAGCATCAGCATAGATTGTTTTGGGAAGGGATTTGACAGCCTAATCTCAGCTCAGCTCTCTTAATTCTGTGGTCACTGGAGAGTTCATCCCTCTTTTAAGTGTTTCTCTGGAGTGGCTACATTTGCATGCATAATAAAAATGTCCTATTATGTGCCATCAGCCTATCACAGTCATACAATTCATCAGAATCATGCAGTTCTGCTAAAAAAACTGAACGTGCACATTATTTTTACAGAAGTGAAAAGTGGTCTATTAAAGATAATAGTGGATATGGAAATGTGTCACACATAATTACAACACAACATATCCTCATGTAAAGTACAGCTTTTTGCATCTTACAATAATGTTTTGTTTTTCAGAATCTTGGCTACAATTACATAATCACGAGCATGTATTAATCTCCTGCCTTTAATGTCATATACCACTTTATGAGCCTTTACTCCTTCTTTACTTTCTTCCATTTTTTTCCCTCTTCTGTTCATCAAATCATCCTCCTCTCACTCTCTCTTCTCCTCTGAGAGTCAAGGCTGGGTCTCCATAGCAACTGCAGGATCTCGATTAAACAATAGCCTAACTCCAGGGTCACGGCTTCAGGGATGTGTCTGAACCCACACTGTTCATGTCTGTGTGTGTGTTTGTGTGCATGTTTCTTTAATTATGCCAAAGTGCTTCCCACCATACAGAGAAATTCACAGTAACATAGCAGCAATAGCAACTCTTCAAATGAGGATGTCATTCAATGCCTACTGCATTCTGCTGGATCTCTTCTCTCTGTCCTCTTGTGTCCAGAAGCAACTGAATGTGAACTTGATTTCTGTCCTCTTTCTCTGTGGCGCTGTATGGTTGACAGTACTAACACCACTGATGTAAAAATGTAAAAAAAAATACATTTTGTATTTGTGTGTTTTTACAGCTCTCCTGTTTCTCTGATTCCTGGCGATATTTTTAAAAACAACACTTAATTCTTGGCAGACTGCATTTCATCATGTCTAGTACAGTACATAAAAAAGATGAAGAGGTCAAGTAGACGGGGTCTAGAAATATTACCTGAATATCTGCTAAGCTTAGACTTTAGAACTGAAGTAACCCCAGATCATAACACTCACTGCCTCCAGAGGTTTGTACAGTGGGTTCTATATAGGATGAGTGCATCGCTTCATGTGCTTCCTTTCTTACCCATCACTTTGGAATCGGATCAACCTGGAATTATCAGACCACACGTCCTCATCAGACCATTTTTCATTGCTCCAAAGTTCAATCTTTATGATCCCCAGCCAATTGAAGCATTTTTTTTTCCAGACACTCCTCTCACTTACAAGTTGTTTTCTTATTTTGTTACACATCTAAGTTGTTACGCAGCTATTTAGTCCCAATCCTGGTTTTTTAGCATGCATCTTCACCAAGTATTTAAGTGATCTCTATTCTTGATTTTTTTCCCTGACAAAGTTGAAGGTTCAGCACTCCTTTTAGGTTTTTAATAATGTGTAATTTCAAATCTCCGTAGTTGTTTGCTTTTCTTTATACAGCCCAATAATTAAAAAGATCTTTTTTGGCCAGGTTTTGTAGAATATAATAATAACGTATTCAAGCATGGACCAGTGCTGAGACAACACAATACAAACACGTTATGTAAAAGATCCATTTTTGTAATGATGACATGTAAGAGAATCCTTTGTACCCTCTGTAGCATTTTGATGATAAAACCTCACTGCCAGCCCGTGTGATCTGGTGTAGTAACCCATAAAAATCTTTTTCTCATATCTTTTTTATTACTGTCGAGTGGTCAGGTGGCACCCAGTTATTTTATTGTGGTGACACACCAGTTAGAGAAAAATATTTCAAAATGTAATTTTCCGCTTCTAGTTACTACTTTAGCAACGTCAGTGTTCAAAAGATTTATCAATCTGAAAGGCGAAGAACCAATATTTTACAGTTTATGTTTTTGTATGTTCTCCCAAACCCAACACAAAAACATCTGGACCAAAATGGGGGGAAACGGTTACTTTCATTCCTTTATTCAAAACCTTATTCTTTAATAGGGAGAGGAAACATTTTTAGTTATATGCAGTTGGAAATCAGCCTTTAATGTTCAGTCTAATGATCGTTAAGTACTGATTGTTAGTTATATGGTGGTAAGTATTCATAATGTAAAAATGTACAGTATATTTGTTCCATTTTTACCCAGTCAGACCTTAATAATGCAGGCTAATGTTAAAGTGCAATACTCACTCATCGTCTTTACCGCTTTATCTCGTATACGGGGTCGCATGAAGCCTATCCCAGGGGACTTACTGTAGGGCACGAGGCGGGGTATGACCTGGACAGGGTGCCAATCCATCGCCACATAAAAAAAAGTCAAACCAGGACTTTTGATTGTGCACAATAACAGAACACAGTTATAAGAGTAAAACCTTCCTTTATTTCTCTTTATATTCCCCTGCTAATCTAATCCACTCATCCCAGTGTTTTACTAGTTAATTTCGGTCTTGACATAGGAACAGTCTGTGTTGGCTTGCATTTTACAACTAGTAAGGCATCTAAACAATAATAAATGAGACTGAATTTTTGTAACCAATCACAATGCAGAAGGCAAGTGT
Organism: Dinotopterus cunningtoni; assembly: GCA_028565755.1. NCBI lineage: Eukaryota > Metazoa > Chordata > Actinopteri > Siluriformes > Clariidae > Dinotopterus > Dinotopterus cunningtoni. The sequence continues at coordinate 7,804,911 of JAOTRS010000026.1, forward strand.
TATCATACAAGATGGGAAGTCTAACCACAAAGTTTTCTGTGTCTTCTTTATACAGTATGTCCCGCAGATTGAATGCTTCAAATGACTTTGCGCCTGTCAAAACGTTTTATTCTATTTAAATAGAAAATTAATATAAAAAAATTTTGAGCCTGTAAACACATCTTATAGCATCAGCGTTTGTGCAAACAGTCAACTACGGAGTCTCTAATCGGAATTATTTTAATGGAGAAATACTTTCCATGTTAACATAACTATTGTCAGTTAAATTTTTCCAAGCATACGTAATTAAATATCATTAAAGCTGGTAGTATACATTAAACTTTAAAGCAAGCCCTAATTGGAAATGTTAAAATCTGTTAAACTGTGCAAGTAATATTTGATTTGTGTAAAAATAATCTTTGTGAAATTCCTTTATACCTACCTTTATATCTTATTATTTCTGCTGGCATAAATGTAGCAATCTAAGAAGCAATCTTTTTTATAGTTCAGTTATCACTTAAAGGACTGCTCATAATTGAATGATTTGTCTGCCTGGGGTTTGGAGCATGCAATGCTCTTCTTGTTGCTATTCTTAACATTATCTGTGCATATTATTAAGTGTACTGTATGTATTATGCTGAAGCTGTGCATCAGTGAATTGCTCATCTTTAGTAACATGCCTAGCAATTTTGAAAAACAGATATGGAACAGCAGTGGCGTCAGTGAAAGTGAGACAAATGTACAGTAGGCAGAGTTTTGGTAATCTGTACTGTTGACTTTTTAATTTTTTTTGTTTGTTTGTAATATATACTTTGTCTTTTGCTTTCATGATCAATCACAGACATGGAGAAGTTTTAAAACTAAAGGAGACATAAAACACTGTCTTGCTCAAAAAAATGTGTTTTGCATTAAAACGCCATTTACTTTGAAGTACAGAGCCAGCTAAATATGGATGTGCTATATAGGAGTCTGGGGCTGTAGGAAAAGAAAGGAATGGATACCTGTCATTATCCTTACGTCAAGGGCCTTACTCAGGGAGGTGACCAAGAGGCCGATGGCTCTAGTGTTTCTCCGTGGAGAAAGGAGATCCTTCCAGAAGAATTGGTTGTTTCAACAAAAAAAAATTGTTTCTCATGGTCTGAGAGTCTTTCAGGTACCCTTTGACAAATTTCAGTCAGCTGTCATGTGCCTTTTACTGAGGAGTGGCTTCCGTCTGGTGACTCTACTGGCGGAGTGCTGTTTTTAAGAAATTTGCAAAGATTTCAAACAAACTACTTTCATGTCATTATAGGGTATTGTTTGTAAAATTTTGAGGAAAATAATGAATTGAATCCATTGTGGAATAAGTCAGTAACATAACAAAATGTGAAAAAGGTGAAGAGCTGTGAATACTTTCCAGATACACTGTAAAGAGGTACAAAAATGAAATTGTCCAGTTTAAAAGTTTTACAAGAACAATATAATGAACATTTTGTTGATACATTTTGTTGATATGTACACTATATTCCCTGTGTTTTTCTGATTTTACCTTTCTCCCTATTCCCATCAGGCATTCTTCTGATCCTGTCAGTATCAGAGAAGCTGGTATCCTTTGCAGAGGAGCACCCCCCCAGCTGGACACCGCGGAGTCTCGTCTCCATGCTACATTCGCCAAACCCACCTGGCTTATGGAAGGGGTCTAGTACTGGTGACCAATCCACTTTCACAGGTCACAATGCAGCAGTGTCTGCCCTGGCATTGAACCAGTTGCAGACGGATCGCACTACCACGATGAAGACTAGCTTTGGACCAAGTCCAGTATCTACAGCATCAGACTCTGATCTGGCTGCTGTTGCTGAGGGGCTTCAAAGAACTGAGTATTCCCAACCATTGTCCATAGACACTGATAACAACCAAGGGATAAGAGTTGAAGAGTCAACCAACCCCAGTTACCCTTACTCTTCATGGATGTCATCAAGGTTATCCATTCCTCCTATGGAACTGGAAAAAAGCCTCAGGCAGCACGCTCATGCCATCACACTGCGTGATACTGCCACTCTTACTAAAGTCCCCATATTTGTTGAAAGTAAGCCTGAGCCACAACGGCAGTCCGCTAGTCTGTCCACATATTCTCCCCCCAAAGCGACTAAGCACTCGGAATCGAATGGCGTTACCTTCACTACTGTGCCTGCCAGCATTACTAACAATGGCAGCTTAGCAAAAACATTAGGTGGCACAAATATGCCTGCTAATGGAACCAGTGATCCCATCTCCTCCATGAGTAGTGTAACAGACACAGGCACCAGCTCCGTTAAGAGCAGTTTAGGTACATCACTGAATAGTCCCCCACTTATAAATGATTCAAGCACCTCTGAGCTTCTGTCAAGAACAAATATGAGTAGACTTCCTACCACCCCACGAGGGTCCTTGGGCTCAGGGAACCAGTCAGGCCCTGATTTTGACTCGGCTGATAACCGTGCCACCATTTGTCTGACCAAAATGGACATTGTATGGGTGGTGCTTGCCATCAGCGTGCCTGTGTCATCCTGCTGTGAGTATCTGCCATTATATGTGACCAGTAGACATGACTTGCTAATCTAATGAGCTTTATTGAATCCATTTACTTAATAAAGTGTGCTAGTGAAATGAATGCCCTTTCTTTCTAACTAGCCAAAATGATCTGTTCTTTAGACGTTATGAAATTTGTATGAGTTCTCAGTTGATTGCTTCCTCTGTTCTGCTTCATAGCTGTGCTGCTGACAGTGTGCTGCATGAGAAAGAAGAAGAAGTCAACCAGCCATGAAAACAACCTGAGCTACTGGAACAACACCATCACCATGGACTATTTCAATCGCCATGCTGTGGAGCTTCCTCGTGAGATACTGCCACTGGAAACTGTTGATGTACGATAAACATACCAGTTGTAAACCTCAAACTACACATTCATTTATGTGGAATTGTTAAGCCCTTAACATTGTGTGTTATCGTGCGATACAGTATCAGTCGAAAGATTGGACACACCTTTTAATTCAATGTTTTTGTTAGTACTTTATTTTATGTAATTATTCCATACAACCAACAAAGTCAAAGATCAGCTCTTTTGAAACAGTTTTTGTAAGCACAGCAGTGTCAAGTACATGTAAGTAGCAGACACATCTCAATATCAACTGTTCAAATAAGATTATTGCGTATTTTTGATGCTTTCTGCATTGTTTTACAAAGTAGAAAGAAGTAAAAATTTTGAAAGATCATTGAATGAAAGGGTGTGTCCAAACTTTTAAATCAGTTCTTATATTATTGGCACCCTTTATAAAAAATAGCAAAAACATTAATGTTCGGAGAAATTGATAATTATTCAGTTAATAAAAAGAATTCTTGCCAAGTGTTGTTTTATTTTTAGAATAGTTGATTGTCAAAAACTTTATTGGCATCATTGAAGAGTACTATAAATATAAGTGAAGGAATATTTGGGGAGAATGACTCTTGCGTTTAGTGTTTAGGAATTATTGTCATCTATGACCATTTCCTGTTTCACTGAGGTATGAATACAGTATGATGTGAGACATAGGAAAAATCCTTTTGCTGTCCATCAACATAGGTAAAACCAAAGGACATTCAAGTCAAATGAGAGAAAAGACATTGCTGTACAAGAATTAGAGAATGGACACAAGATCAGCAAGGAGGAGCCCAATGGTCACAGTTTCAGGACTGTAAATTTTCGTTGAAACTTTGGGTTTCACCATTTTATAATCGAGTAAGATGTCACTGCCATGAACAGAAGCTTTTTAGACAAGTTTAATGAAATAAACTCTTCCTGAGACCAAGAAACAAATTCATTTGAATGTTCCCAAGCAACACTGGAATTACATCTGGCATCATGAGTTGTGGTCATAGAAGACAAAAATTTGAGTGCTTTGATCTTTTTTTGGTGAAAATATGGACTTACAATGAATAGCATGTCATACCAAAAGTAAAATACAGTGGCTCTTTGAGCTGTTTTGCTGCTAATGCCTAGCTTCCTGATGAAGTCAGTGGCATAATAAATTCTATCATAATGAAATTCATTTAACACGCCATCATTTTAGCTGCAAATCTGATTAGATCAGCCAGAAGGCTGAAAATGGGTCTTCCAACAAGACAATGATCCAAACTACACATCAAAATCAACAAACAAATTTAAGTTACAGTCAAAAGTCAAGGATTTTCCAGTGCACATGTCAGCTTCTGCATTAACCCTGATTGAAAATATGTGGTCTCAACTGAAATCAGTTTATAAGAGAATCCCCAAGAATCCCAGTGGTTTGGAAATGTTCTGCCTAGAAGAGTGGTCCAGGATCCCTCCACTAATGTTCTCTAACCTTGTTGAACAGAGGGAAAATTTTTTTATTTGACAATAAAAGCAAGTGGCTTACCCAAGCAAGTGTCTTTTAAGCCCAAAAAATACTAAAATATCATTAATTAGATTATTGGTTGGTATAATTATTTATAAACAAAAAATATCAAAAGGGTGCCAATAATTCTGGAGTTGTATATATATATATATATATATATATAAGTGAAACGCATATATTTTAGATTTTTTTACACTTAATAGTGTAATAGGTTTTTTTTATTTAAAAAACCTTTTTTGTTTAAATTTCAGCTTACAGCTTTTGAAAATCAAAAACCAAGTATCTCAAAATATTGGATTATTTAAATCTTGTTTGAGTAAATTACTGCTCCTTACACCTTTCTGTCTACTTCAAGACACATATCTTGACTTGACATTTGTCCAGAAGACAATCATCAACACCCTAAACAAGGGGTAAGCCACCTTCACTGAGTCATCACTGAGTAGTTGGCTGTTTGCAGAGTGCTGTATCAAAGCATATTCAAGAACTTGGGAGAGCTTCACAAGGAGGGGAGTGAGGCTGCAGTCAGTGCATCAAGAGCTATCGCACACGGACATCTTCAGGAAATGGGCTATATCTGTTGCATTCCTATCAAGCAACTTCTGAACCAGAGGCAATGTCAGCAGCATCTAACCTGGGCTAAAAGGAAAAAGAACTGGACTGTTGTTAAGTTGTCTAATGTAAATATCGAATTTCATTTGGAAATCGAGATTCCGACATCTGGAGGAAGAGTAGATAAGTACAAAACTCAAGTTGCTAAAAGTCAAGCATGGAGATCCTGATTTCTTATTCCAGCAGGTCTAAGCACCTGCCCCAGTGCCAAAACTACTACTAACTGGTTTGCTAACCATGATTGTACTGTGATTGATTGACCAGCCAACTCGCCTAACATCAGCTCCATAGAGAATCTATGGGGTATTGTAAAAAGTAAAAGGAGAAACTCCCGACTTGACAATACAGATCAAAGACCAGGTTGCTTTGATATTAGCCTTCAGCTCTAATACTAATATCAAAGCAACCTGGTTTTCGATCATGCCTCAGCAATGCCACAGGTTGATTGCCTCCATGCCATGCAACATTGAAGCAGTGATTTGTGGTAAAGGAGCCCTGACCAAGTATTGAGTGTTTAAACGAACATAATACTGGATTTTGAGCTTGTCTGTATTGATGGGTGAGGTGTTTCTCATCTTCCTCTTGACAAAAGCCACACGGAGAATCCGTACAGGTGAGATAGCTGACCAATTATGCACAGTAATATCATGGTCAGCAATTCAGTTAGTGATAGTTTTGCCACCGTGGGCAGATGCTATGTCCTGCCATAAAAGAAAATCAGCATATCAATGAAGCTTGTCAGCAGATGGAAGCAGTGGGTGCTTTAAAATCTCTTTGTTTATGGCTGTGTTGAACTTGGACTTGATAAAACACAGTGGCCCAACACCAGCAGATGACAAATTTAAACCACTGAGCAATGATCCAGTTATTTTTCTCTATGTCTGTCTCTGGGTCAGAAATGGCTTAATACTAGGAATTCAGTTGTATCCCATTTCCTGAAGACATTTGTGCGTGATGGCTCTTGATACACTGACCCTAGCCGTACTCCACTCCTTGTAAAGTTCTCCCAAGATCTTGAATCAGCTTCACTTGACAATTCTCTTAAGCTTGTGGTCATTCCTCTTGCTTGTGCACCTTTTTCTCTTCCAATTAACTTTTCATGTATATACTTTGATACAGCACCTTTCGGTGGTTTCCCCCTCTTTTTGGAGGGTGTCGGATAATCATCTTCTGGACAGCTGTCAAGTCAGGAGTCTTCCCTCATGCATGTACTGAACTAGACCAAGTGAGATACTGGATTTTTTATTTTCTTGAACTGTAAGCTGTAATCATTAAAATAAATACAAATACAAAAAAAGCTTTTTACTTTACATGTATTGAGTCAATGAAAATGAGTTTTTTTTTAAACTTTTTAAATTTTTTTATACTTTTTAATATTCAAATTTTTTGAGATGCACCGTATAATTCAGAAACAAAGTTATAATACCATATAATACCTATAT
>JAOTRS010000026.1:7823879-7834342 GCA_028565755.1 Dinotopterus cunningtoni
TACAGTACACTTGCACTGTATACCTGCACATACTCAGGAACCTGTGCTGCCTTTATTTAATCTGCAAAGTTACTGAATGTTGTCTAATTACTCTGTATAGTGTTTTTGTACATTGATTTATGTTAGTTTGTTCTCTGAGAGCTACAAACAGCCGGAATCAAGTTCCTTGTGTGTGTCAACATACTTGGCGAATAAAACCCGATTCTGGTTCTGATTCTGAGATGTACTTATTTTGTCAGTTCAGTTAAATTCAATTCAATTCAATATTATTTTTATAGCGTTTTTTAACAATAGACATGTCATAAAGAAGCTTCACAGAAATAAAAATCCTGGATATTCATTTTAAAAAAATGTTTCAAATTTGAGACAATGCGTTGTTATTTAAGACTTTGTTTGTTAGTACTAAGAATTCCTTTCACCGTAACTAATCTGTTCCAGCAAAGACAATGCCCCGTACACAAAGCGAGCTTTGTGAATACATGGTTTGCCAAAGTCAGTGTAGAAGAATGTTGGTGCTTTCCACAGAGCCATGACCTTAACCCAACTGAACACCCCAGAACCATCCAGTCATCAGTACCTACAGGGGAAGCTTATTACCAATGCATGCTGTTGTTCTCAGCCCTCTGCTAAGGTGACTTGACTTGCATTTAATTGAATTAAAATGGTAAATAACTTAATATATAAAACTATAACATTAAACTTTATTATTTGGTGTTTCAAACGTTAATAAACATTTTTTCAGTCTTTTCTTCATGTCTGAAACACTGGCCTTCCAGGAACTCCTTTAATGGCCCAAACATGTGGAAATCTCTTGACCAGGACTGTATGGAGGGTGTGGCAATAACTCCCAGCCCAGAGTTCCTGTAATGTGCAAGTGGTGTTCATAAATGATTGTGTGTACAGTTCCCACAGACAGACATGTCTCTTCTGCAAGTTGGTAACAAGTTATCCACTGATTTTCCATTGATTGGAGAGGAATGGGGACACGAATAGGGAAATGAGAATAATAAAGCAATGTCCAAGGGGGAAATTGCAGTGACAGGCTATTGATTGTCCACTTCATATTTAAATTTCAATCAGGTTATGAATAATATTCTATAGAATGTGATAAACATAATTAAGTTTCTTACTTCTCGTCTTAATTATTTCAATAAATTCATGACACAGCAGAAAGATCAGGGCTGGCAGGCACAGTGGTGCAGAGACTGAGAGGAATTAGAAACTACATGATCATTCCTCAACTTTACGGAAATCTAAACCATAACTTCATTAGCCAGAATGTGTTCTGTCAATGATTTTTTATCATTTTAATTCATGGTAAAACTCATTGTGTGATGCTATGAAGTCATGGTTTACATTTCCGTAAAGTTGAGGAACGATCATGTAGTTTCTAATTGCTGTCCAATTAGAAATAAATAAGATAAACCTAAGGAATGGATGGCTTATGACTTTTGATGTAAAATGTATGGTGTTGGTGTAAAAAGCAAATAATTAAGTGACAGTCGTCCAGAAGTCAATCATTAATCCACAAGGAGGGTAAGCCATAGAATGTAATTGCTGAAAGGGTGCTGTATCAAAAGATATTCAGAGAAAGATAATTGGAAGAGAAAAAAGTGTAGTAGTAGGAGAATCTGCTCAAGCAACAGGGATGACCACAGCCTTAAAACGATTGTCAAAATCTTGGGAGAGATTCACAAGGAGTGGAGGGAGGATGGAATCAGTGCATCAAGAGCCACCATTCACATAAGTCTTCAGGAGAAGGGCTAGAACTGTTGCATTCCTTATATCAACCTAGTACCACTCCTGAACCAGAGACAACGTCAGAACCGTCTTAGCGGGGCTAAGGAGAAAAATAATTGGATCACTGCTCACTGCTCAGATATCACACATCAAGGTCCCGGAGTGGATAAGTGGAGAAGCACAGACTCAAGTTGCCTGATGTTCATTGTGAAGTTTCCACAGTCTGTGATAAAATGGGGTGCCATGTTATCTGCTGATATTGGTCCGTTGTGTTTTATTAAGTCAATTTCATTTTATTACGTTTTATTTTATTAAGTCAATGCAGCCGTCTTCTAGGAGATTTTAGAGCACTTCATGCTTCTGTCTAAGACAACCTTTATGGAGGTGCCAATTTTCTTTTACAGCAGGATGTAGCACAGTGCCAAAACTACCACTAATTTGGATGCCACTTTATCTTCAGTAACACCTCAGCAGTGGCACAGACTGATTACCTCCATGCCAGGCTACATAGATGCATGTTTATTTGGAACTTTACCGTAATATGAAATAACTGAAAAACAGAAACTAAGTTACTTTTCGGATAATACAATAACAACTACAATATGATTATAATTACTATTATTATTATTATTACTGTTTTTGTATATGTTGTCATATTTTGTAATTTCACGCCGATCTGTCGCCTAATCTCTAAACGTATTTTATTAATTTATTTTCACTTTTTAAAAATTCTGAATGTTGAAATCAGGCTGTTTTCCAATCCGGGGTGAGCCACTTTTGGAAGAAACTTCATCCGGTTAATTTACTAGATTAATGGTTTGGTCCAGAACCGCATACTACCGTGCTAAACAGTGCGAACCTCTCCGTGCGGTGCTGTGCTGTCTTGGCGCACTATTTAGTACGGTAGTGTGCGGTTTGGCCCCTGGTTTGAACAGCGTGTCAAACGGCAGCGTCAAGTCTCACACACACACTTACTTCCAGCTGGCGAATGTGGCAGCAGCAGAAAGCCGGGGCGTGTTTCGGGATTTGAGCATTGACACACGTATGCGGTGAAAAGCTGTTTAAAGATTATATTTCCCTGATGTGTAAATCGTTATCGGTTACCTCGTGTCGCTCTGTAAGAATTTAAGCTTTTTTTTTTTACGGTTTAAAGAAATCTTAGGAGAAAATGGCGGAGGTTGCTACAGTCGGTGCGGAGAAGAGCCTCGACGACTTCTTTGCTAAACGAGATAAAAAGAAGAAGAAGGAAAAGGGGAAAGGGAAAGAAACAGTCCCTGTGAGCGCCCCGGTCTCGGTGAAGAAGACCAAGAAGGAAAAGGAGAAGTCGATGAAAAACGAAAACCCAGACGCGACCGTTGAGAAGGTAACGTTAGCCAGATATCTGGACAAACTCACGCCAGTAGCAGCGCGTGCTAATGCTAGCCGTCTCATTGAGCTGCTGGCTATAGCTAGTTAGCTTCCATGCTAAGTTACAGTTAAGAGTTAGTCAGGCTAGCAGGCTAACTCCGACAGGATGGGCTAATTCAAGCACTCTGTCCACATGGCGGGCGACGCAGGGCATGACCACGCCACTTAGGGTTAGTACGATGGTTTATTACGGCGCTATCACTTTTTAGGTTAGTTAAAGTTAACATTCGCAGTTTACTAGCCACGCTTTAGCTTTCTGTCCCACTGACATTGATTCCGAGGCTGCAGAGTCATCGTGTCATTTCTAGATCTTTCGCTAGCTGAATTAGCAACGGGACTTCTTAACTGGTATAGGTTCCCTGACTGGAATTAGTCAAGTATCTGAACGTACTACATATTATTATTATTATTATTATTATTATTATTGTCACCATTATTATTGTTATATATTTCTTAAGTTAGCTAGCTAGTTTATAAATAGTTGTTGGATAATTATCTGACTAATAGCCAGGTTACCAAAAAAGGTTAAAAAGCTTGCAATAAGCATAGTGTCAGAAGTGGTGACAATTAAAATAAAAGTTATTAAATTTTTTTTAAATTACATTTTATTTTATCTACTTTCACAGACAGTTGAACCATTTTTAAAAAAAAATTAAAATGATTTAATGATGTTAATTGTTGTAATGCAAAATCAGTTAATGATGATGTGTCTGTTAGTGTAGTGTATTAAAATAACATTACTATACCGGACAAACCAATGCCACCATTCAAAATATCACCATAAAGACAGTAGTATTGCTGTTTGACGAAACATATGGTTGGAGGTTAATCCCTCATGTCAGGGTTGCCAAGTCCAGCTGAACAACTATGCTGAACAGTTCTTACTGAAAGAGCTTTTTAAACTTAGGAAAAAAAATTGACTAGGTGTGTTCTGAATATTTGATTTAAATGTCAGCAGTATGGTAAGAGCTTTCCTAACCAAGGACATGGTGAGAAATGGAGAACAAGATCAGCACAAACATGCAACAAAGCATCACCAGTTTTCTTAGTGGTATTCTCATCCACCAGTCTTAATAACTATATATAGGATATTTAATTTCCAAAAAGTAATTTCCAACCATTATTGGTGGACATTGTCCCGATCCAATTTGTACTGCAATTCTGTTAGTATCATGATTTTACAAATATCTTGACTTGGGAAATTTTTAAAAATTATTTTAGATTGTTACAAGTCTAAACAAATTTGGCAGATAATTTGCTCCTACCACACAGGATGTTTTATTTTTTGCCAATTTATAAATTATGTAGCGATCACCAACTGTAGAATTATAGAAGAACTGCAACATTTTAACACCTCATATGCAAACAAAATATAGCTAAAAAAAAGAAATAATAAAAAATATATTTTGCATCAGAAAATAGTTAACTGAATCAATCCATCTCTACTGGTCAGAGAATGTTAGATTCCATAGAATACTAAAGGCTGTCAAGTTTCATGAAGCTGTGATAAGGCATGCACAGTGCTCATTGGTAGATGGGAGGCAGGTTCTTAAGTAAGTAATCAAGCAATGCAGTTACAGCCTTTTAGATGCATGTAACATGTAAGATAACATTAAGCAGTGGCAGCACTGCTTAATGAGAAACATGCATTGAAACGAGTTAGCTGCTAGTCAGGTACTGTAAACTCCAGCATCAGTAACTTTAATGGAAGTTAAAAGTACTATTAGTACCACTTCACATAAAATACTTAAGTACTTTTTACATGTGCAGATTTATAAGCGGATATCAGCAGTAAAAAGCCTCTTCAGTTGGCATTTTAGAAGTTTAGACAGAGGGCGATCAGATTGAACTGAAGAGCTTATTGCTCGCAGTGAATTAGAAAAAGGTTCAAACCACATTTGAGTTAAAAACTATTTGGAACAGTCGAATGCTATCAATGTTTTATTTCAAATGTAACACGCACCAACTTGTCCATGTGTAGTAGTGCTGTACAGCTATTCATGAAAAAGTCAAAAGCATAATGCATGCAGTTATCCAATTGCAAAAGGCTGTTACAGGTAAAGAGGTTATGTAAAGTTTGCAATAATTTAAGTATTTTTGTATCTATAGCTTCATCTGTCAGTTTCAGCCTTTATTGAATCTGAATGATCTTATTATTTTCCCCTCAATCGAGTCTGCACCTTTACTGCTAAAGACAGTTACTGTTATTTTTGGTCTTTGTACAAAAAGGGATCTACGTAATGAATGTTGGTAGCAACATCAATTATTTTTTACATTATGGTTGTTAGTGTCAATGATTTTTAGATGCTAACAGTTCTTTATAGTAAATTCATTCTATCTGGATTTTCCCAACATATTCAGGGGGTGTTAGTTAAATAGATAAGCAGGACAGTGCTGCGGTAATAGGTAGGCATTTTATTCCTTTTGCTTTTTTTCCGTCTTCAGGAGGATGAGGAATGGAAAGAGTTTGAGCAGAGGGAGGTGGACTACAGTGGCCTGAGGCTTCAGGCTCTGCTGATAAGGTAAGGACTCAATGCTACCGGGGACGTGAAAGATGACTCATGCATGGTGCGTTTATTTATTTATTTTTAGTAACAAACATTACTTTATAAGGTTTTTGAGCCTAATATCGACCCTAATAATGTTTTAACCCAACGTTATGGCTAACATTCCTTGCAATAGATGGTGTCGTCTATACATGTGACACGTACCTTGGACATTTTTAGGCATTAATGGTATGAATTTCTGTATCTTAGTGATGAAAAAGAAGAGGAAGAGTATGAGAAGGAAGAGGTGGGAGAGGATGGTGAGATCATCCTGGTCAGTGGAGATAAAGTATCTGGGCCATGGAACAAGTCCGGGCCTCCTCCACCCGCTGCCCCCGTGGGTGAGTAAACCAGCGCACATGGTTTAAAGGTTTCCCTTTTCTCTAGCAATTGTCGCAGTAAGTGAGAGAGAGCTGGCGCAATTGTTGCACTCATTTGCCTTTCTGAATGCGAAGATGTTACACAGACTTCATTAAATGCATATACAAGTCCAGCACTTTTGCTTGGCCTGCAGTGAGTGAAACACCTGTTATCATTGTACACAGTCCTGGGATTTTTCAGTAGAGAACGATTTGTGTGTATATTTAAGAATCTTAAATAAGAGAGAAAGAATGCTATGTTAGCTATTAGCGGTTAGTTATTAACCTACTCGTCTTTAAATTTGTTGTTCATGGCTAACCCACCATCTATAAGCTCTTTAAAAATGGCAGACCGTTAGATTAAATCGCAAAAGCATTTTTTGTTTATTTTGCATTTGGGAAAAATGTCTAGGGAGGGGCTTTCTATTTATTTATTTATTTATTTATTTAATAAAGTGAAGCAGCAATTAACAGCCTCACAAACCTGCTAGCTCAGTTAAAACACCATGACCCGCTCTGCACATATGCAGATATTTAAAGAGGATGAAAAGAGAGGGGGTGTCTTGAGCCATATGCAAAAATCTATTTACAAGTATTCATTACAGCAAATTAATACAGCTTCACAGCACTTTTGAACATAAGAATATTGAAAGTTTCTTTGTTACTAGCAGACTTTACTTTAGTCCATCAATTGCTCTAGGCTTATTCCCACTACCTCTAGACTGCTGACTTAATTGATCTTATTTTGTTCATTTTTAAAGCCTTTCTGCATCTGAAATCAAAATAGAAATATATTTTATTTTAGGAGTAATGCCTATGGGTTTAGACATTTGGGTCACCCCTTGTAATTTTACATTAGGAGATAAAATAATTAACCACTTTCTTCTCTAGCCAAACATTATTTATAAGGGGCTTTGGTGCTGTCATAAATGATTTTATGCACGACAAATAGAAAATAGTTAAATTTTTGTTTCTTGATCATTTCTCTTGCTCTCAATACACATTTTTTTTTGTTGAAAGAGTTAAAATCTGAAGTTAACTTCAAACATTAGAAGAAGGAAATCTTTTGAAATAAATGTGTTCGGGGAAACCCACAAAGTCACCATTTTAACCACAAAAGCTGACTCTCATTAACACCTGGAAGTCATCTTATGCACCTTGGCTCACAGCTGTGTGGAACATATGGTATTATATAGTGTCCCAAAGTTGATCTTAAATTGATCTTAACAAGGACTGCTAATCTGTGGGGGAGATGTGGTGCTCTCATCATGTTTGCCAAGTTCTTAGAACTTGGTGACTTTGTATTGTAAATGTAAAAAAGTTAAACTATAACTGTCTTGAGCAGATAAACATGTAGCCGTCCAGGATTGCAAGATCATGGGAGGTTTTTCCCCCCACATTCTGTTGCTTTAAAAACTAGAATTAATAAAACTAGAATTTTGACAACTTTTGCTACCCCCTTTTACCTTCTTTCTTTTCTCTATTTGATTGTATATAAAGTTAGGCTTCATGGAAAAAAGTCTCTGATGGTTCCCTAAAACCCTTAAGTCGGAAAACCTGAAAATCAGTAATGTTCACTGAGTAAGTAAGTGCTGTTTTTTGTATTTAGCAGAGGACAAAGAGGTTCCTGAGTCAAAACCTGCTGGTGTGTATCGTCCCCCTGGGGCTCGGTTAGGTTCATCAAAAAAGGCGCCAGCACCAGGGCCTCCAGAGATTTTCAGTGATGCGCAGTTCCCATCACTTCTCGCAACTGCCAAACACGTGGAGACTCGCAAGTAAGTAGAAAGTTCACATATTAGTTTTAATTGCTTTAACTTTTAAACTGGTTCATGTTTAAGCAACTTTCTTCTTCATTGCAAGGTACATGAAGTGTTCTTGATGTAAAAACATTTGAATCCATGTGAACAGGAATCCAGCCATTTTGAAATGGAACAAAACTGTTTTTAATTCTTCTTAGACAAATGTTGTCTGTCCTGATATTTCATCACAGCATTGTGAGAACACAAAAAAGGAGGAGAAAACACTTCACACATGAAAAACAGTTCTTGGCTTTTAAGCTACTCAGCTTCATATCATGATTCTTATTTTCAGTGACATGCTGGCAGGTGGTGAGTGTTTTCAATGTGATGAAATTGTGATTTGCAAAACATGGAGTTGGCCAAGCTGCATTAAAAAAAAAACTACGGCTTTTTGTTTAGAAACTTTGGTTCAGATTTCACAAAAAATGTAGTGTATAACCATGCTGAACAAAATGTATTTCTTTGACTGTTATTATTATTATTATTATTATTTTTTTTAATATTCAAAATGCATGAATATAGAATGAATGTGAGTCCATACCATAGATGTTTTGGATGAATTTGATATAACCAGTTTACTAAAAAATGCATTTGGGATTGAAATGGGAACAAACTATTTTGTACCGAGGTGAACAACAATCAGACTTGCTATGTCTCTAATCACACCCTGGGTGTGATAGTCTGGGTCACAGTAAACAGCCAGAATTGATTCTGCTTTAAGACGGTGCACAATCCTAAGCACAGTGTGTGTGTTTTCTGCTTCAGGGATCGAGAGATCGAGAAGACTTTTGAGGTGGTGAAGCACAAGACCCGTGCCAGAGAAGGGGAAGGTTCAGGACCCGTGCAGCATTTACAGTTAGACAACCAGTTTGCTGTTCTGGAGGACAAATAAACGCCACCATGTCCTCACCCCTCAGCCCACCAGCAACGGTGCAGTCCAAACCACAGGGCAAGATAACCTGGCTCTGTGCTGATGCAGTCCTGATCATGCTGGAGATGCAAAACACACACACACACACACACACAAATATATAACATATACATATGCCATCTATACTACATGCATTTCCCCTTATCCTCTCACAGGTCTCAAAAAAGAGATTGTTCTCACTCTAACATACACCATGGACATTCGGACAGTGCCCTACAGGTATTTCACTCACTCTTGGCTGGCCAAGGTTCTCTATTATTGAAAACATCTTAAAGGGCTGTGGCAAAGGGGACTGAGCGACTTTACAATTCTCCTTCTTATGGCAGTGGATCAAGCAAACTTCTGCAATGGTGGATTTACTCAGAGCAGTGGATGATTGGAGAGCTGCACAACGGGGACATCAGCTGAACTCTGAGAAAGCCCTCTCTGAGGATGGATTCTTTATCATGTGATCAATTGAACTTCTGTTGAAATTACACACATCTATTTTTTTGCCTTGCTAAATCAGCAGAACTCCTAAACGTGAAGTTTTCTTTTCATGACGCGAGTGCGGCTGGAGTGTTTGGCTCGGGCCCAAGGAGAGGGTAAGACTACCTCAGTTGCAGATCTGTGGTTACCCTGTAGACAGAGACCTTGGGCCTGCTCACAATCCCAGCTGAAGAGGAGCACTTAACACTTCATCCTAAACTTGAAATTTCTTTTCTCTCCCCTACTTTCCTCTCTTTCGGGCTCTAAAGCTTGCGGTGTTTGAATCCATTCTATAAAAAGTGGCCTTACTGTAAAGAGTAAAAACAAAGAGTGATTTGAAATATATAAATATATATGAGAGAGAAATGTCTATCATCCTCTGGAGAGACACTTGCTGAGTGTGTGGAAGGCTGCTGCTTGCCTCAATTGTACCACTTCGAGGAGTAAAAACCACCTTTCTGCTTCCTTGTACTGGATTGTAGTGCTGAATTGTAGGTTAATTTTTTTTTTCTTTACTTTTTTTTTCTGGACTCTGCTTTAGCACTGAGATCGTTTATTGCAACAAAAAAAAAAAAAACAGATTTGGTGCAAGGCTTACTATGTTCAGAAAAAAAACCCCACCCTGTTTTGAGTAATTGTTTTCCTTCAATGTTTCCCCTTTTCTTCTCTTTCTACCCTTTTCAGTATACTTTTTAATCTGATTTCACGATTGGCAAACCAGAATTAAAGTGTAAAGTTCTGATGTGTCTTCACTGAATCTTTGTGCTGCTTTGAGTCGGAGTTGGTGAATTGAACATTCAAGTTTTTTTTTTCTTTTTTTTTTGTAAAACTTGAGTTTTACTAAACCATAACAGCCATAAACATCTCAACATAAACTAGGGCAGATACTCAGCTTTTAAATTTGCAGATTTTAATCTTATAAGTACTGTAGTCACACTAGCAACATTCTTAAAGACTATTGCAATGCATATTTAGCACAGTGCAATATGGATTATTTGTACTGGGAGAGATAAAGGCCAAACTCTTGCTAACACTGTCTTTATATACAAAAAAAAAAAAAAAACAGTCACTGTTTCAGAGGGCTTGGGCCTGAAAGAGGTTTGAAATGACTGGAATTTGGTAAAGACCCCTTAAACATTTTTTTTGGTTTTGGTAATTTAAAGTTTAAGAATCACTTAAATTTGACAAAGGGTGTCAAAAGGTGTTTACTCTT
>JAOTRS010000026.1:8023541-8040051 GCA_028565755.1 Dinotopterus cunningtoni
AATTGATTCATGTTTGTGGCTGTAATGTGACAAAATGTGGAAAAGTTCAAGGGGGCTGAATACTTTTGCAAGCCACTATATATATATAATGTCAGAAAAATAATTTATGTATACATTAGTAATTCATTTTGCTATCTTGATTCTGATTTTAAAGATTAAAAGACATCAGCTGTCTCAGGATGAAGATAACCTATTTGTCCATAAAATTCCTCTTACCATTTTTTTTACTAAGATACATCAATTACCAAGGCAGCATGACGTCATCTGGTGCTGTCTCCTTTGCACAAAAGCATCTCAGGTAAAATCACACAGGGTTGGTCTTAGTAATGAAAACTCTGCAAGCAGACAAATTGTTAAGGTAGCATTTATAGCCAGGATAATAGTGTCTGGACCCAGAAGTGACATGTTTGACCTGACACTATTGGACCTGATGCCAAATGAAATTACTAAACCTTATTTATTAATCATTAATTAAAATGGTCTGCAAATATTTGTTTATTAAACAACAAATAATCCACAGCATTTAGGTTCAACTATGCTCATCTTCTTTGTATTCTTTTGTGTACCTTATTGATGCATTACATACCAAGCACATTCCCAACACACGTTATTTACACTTAGTCTTAAAGGACAGGAGCTTGAAATGCCTGCAATATGGTGAAAGGAAGAATGGCAGTAGAGGATTTGATTGATTTCTATTTAAATAAAAATATTAAGCAGTATAAATGTTAACATCTGGAAACAAATGAAAGAAAATGTAACTTAGGTTTGACTAAAGATAAATGGTGCCTGTGCGCCTGGTACTCAGGTGATCATGGACACCAAGAACATCATACAGGCAAACTGCTATTAGGGGTCTTGGCCAGAGTACTTGATCAAGAGTGTTTCAGAGCATTAAATGAAGATGATATGACAAATGAATCCAATTCATCATCTTTCATCCCCACATAAAATCATCCCAGCGTTTAAACATCCTCAGTCGTGCTGTGGCGTGCACTAAACCTTTCTATAGCATTCGTTTATGGCTTATGGCTTATGTGCACAGTGGTTTCTGAACCTAAAGTATTTCCATGAATACTAAATCTCTTGTGTAAATGATCCTACAAATGATTTACACATAAATCTTTTCACATCCTGGTTGATAAATGAGACCAATTGATGCCAGTGGTTCCTCCTAATGGAGCAGGACAGTACACTGAGACATAATGCACTGGCCCATGACTGGCCTCATTATCTACTACATATATTTCTGCATTCTGGCTACACTGTAAAATAATCAGCATTCAGGCCACAGGATTCTGCTTGTAGCTCCAAAATGGTCAATTTTTTTTTTTTAGAGTTTTTCACTTTAATATGTTGTTCCATAAGATCAACCAGGAGCACCTGTACTGTATGTTGTATGTTTGGCACCTTACAGTGAAGTGACACTTAAGTCTAGTTTAAGCTACTGTACTCTATATCCATTCATCCTCAATACTGCTTATCTTGTTACTGATTCTGAAAACTTAGGTCATAAGGTGGGGATACACCCTGGACAGGGTGCCAATCCACACACACAGATAAACACTGGGCAATTTGGAATGCCAGTTATACTAAATTGCATGTAACCATCCTAAGCTACTGTATAACCAAAGACAATTTTTTGTGTTGTAAGCATACTGGCCCATAAAAGCCCGATTCTGATTCTTAGAGGTATTTAAGACACTGTCGCCTGGTCTAATTTGGCAGCTGGTCAAATCAAACTGGATTTTACGTTATGGTATGATGTTTAGTTATTAATGCTAGTTTGGGAAGTGGTAGGTGATTTATTTTATGACAACATTTACCAGCTGGCAGAGATGGTCTACATCTGGGGTGTTAAACTGGATCCAGAAAGGGCTGTGGGTGTTGGGTGTTTGTCCAGTCTTTCATTTCAACCAAGCAGAAGCCACACATCATAGTCAAGCCAAGAACAACTAATTAATCAGGTGGAATCAGCTGTAGCTTCTGCTTGGTTGGAATGAAACCTGAACACACGTACACCAGCTATTTCTGGATCCAGTTTGACACTCCTAGTCTACCAGTTTAAGATCTCAGTATATTATTTTTGAACTAGTGGCCTAGTCAGACAAAGTTTTTTTTTTTTTTTTAACAGGAAAGATTTCCTAGCCAGTGACACTGATAAAAAAAAAGCAAGTTCTTGCATTCTGGACTAAATATACATTCACCTTATACATTGTGTGACTGTGACCATACCTAACTGTTATCTCTCCTTCTCTTCTGCTCTCTCTTCTTCTCTCTCCTCTCTCTCTCTTTAACTCCCTGTCTCTCTGTTGAGCTATACATGTCGCTCCTGAGCTGCCAGTGATCCAGACAAAGTTATTTTATCTAAGAAGGTCCCCAAAATGTATACACACTTATTAACAGTATTCCCCTTTTTTAAACCTCAAATTGGATTATGTGTAATGTGTAGTATTGTGTTTTCTCTAAAGATCTCAGTATGATCAGCCATAACATTATGACTACCCGCCTAATATTGAGTAGGTCACCCCCTTTGCCACCAAAACAATAACGACCTGTGTTCAGACACCTTTCTAGCACAACCAGCATTATTAATACCCTTCTCATTAATTTGATCTACACTAGCACTTCTATTGGATCGGACTACATGGCTGGCCTTCGATCCCTATGTGCATCAGTGACCTTTGGCCACCCATGATCTTGTTGCCAGTTCACTGGTTTCATTTCACATGGGTCACTTCCTTGGATCATTTTTGATAGTGCCTGTTCACTGCAGTCTGTGAACATATCACAAGAGCTGCAGTTTTGGGGTTTTAGTAATAGGACGTCCAGTCAATAGAAGCGCTAGCGTAAATCAGATTGATAAAAAGGTAAATGCTGGTTGTGATACAAAGGTGTCAGAACACATAGTGAATTACTGTTATGGTGGCAAAAGCAGCTGGTCATAATGTTATGGCTAATCGGTGTGTATTTTTCATGTTGAAGTGTGTGTACAATTTTTTGGGGCCCTCTGTATAAACATGCCAGACGATAGGTGGCGCTGTGGGTAAGTGTCAGTTCCAAAGCATGTGGAAAGGAAGAAACGCGCTACGCGTGGTCACGTGGTCAGAGACATGGCGAGCTCCTCCACAGGCGTGTTTCTATGGAGAAGCGCTGATAGAGGCGGGTGTAGAAGGCCGTAGTGGATGGTCGGAATGAGCAGCTTTGATGTCGGTGAGCTGAGAGAGTTGTAGTGTCAGTCAGCATGTCCTGGGTAACAGCACTGCCGCGAAACGACGATGTTTTTGATGATGACGTTGACGAACTCAGCCTTCAAAACAAAGAATGGAGATACAATATGGAAAAGCGAGCTAAGGTGAGGCGGCTTTCTGGTTTCTCCGGGTTTATTTGGCGGTGACACAGGTTACCTTTATGGATTTTTACTGTCAAACCTGTCCCTACATACTTAATGTTTTATTCTAATTAGATTTAAAATCTCCTAAAGGTGCATTCACGATAAAAAAACAAAAAACAAAACATGCAATAAACATTTTAATAAATAGTAACGTTACACGGTCTGATTATGGCGAGCTGCAATTTCCTAAAAATCTGAGTCATGCTGTTTGTTTTCCGGAAGCATGTGTAAAAGCACGTGGACCTGGGGGTATTTGGGGTTAATATTGAAACTGGGAGGCATGTTTGTGTGAAAAGAATTTAATATTCAATATTACCTCTCATCTACAATAATTACATATTCCTGTTAAGAGTTTGAATTGGATAAGGAACCTGTCCTGGAGACGCTGAGCGTGAGGCAGGAATGCACCCTGGATGTGATGACAGTCCCTAAACTCCATGCACACACACACACACACACACACACACACACAGAGAGAGAGAGAAATATGAGACAGCATCGCTGTCCTCCGCACCATCAATCAGTGTTGCTCATTTTGAAATAATGTTTTAATTAATTGCATTCCACACACTTTCTGGCATCACGGTGACTGAGTGTTAACCACTGTCCCCTTACACCTCCAGGGTCCGGGTTCGATTCCCACCTCAGATCTGTGTGTGTGTGTGGCGTTTGCTTGTTCTCCCTGTGCTTGGTGGGTTTCCTCCTACAGTCATGCAGATTAGGCTAATTGGTGTTCCCAAATGAGTGTGTGTGTGTGCGCCCTGTGATGGATTGGCGTCCTATCCAGGGTGTACCCCACTGTGTGCCCCAAGTCTCCTTGGTTAGACTTCATGCCATTGCAACCCAATGCACAGGATAAAGCATTATAGACAGTAAATGAATGAATGAGTGAGTGTGTGACACACACTTTCTGTACTAACAGTATAAAGAATTTAAACTTGATATAATAAAACTGGGGACGGGACTGGAATGGACAATGTGGTTTTCTATTAGGACGGTTTCAGGGATGGAATTGACGCTGGCAAGGAGGCTTCCCTTCAGCAGGGTTTCAACTTGGGCTACAGAGAAGGAGCTGTTAAAATGAAGGCTATTGGTCAATGCAAAGGAATCCTTAGGTAAGTATTTACTTTTAATCACTTTTTTTTTCAAGTGCCCAAAACAACTGTGTGTGTCCATACTGCATATGCCAAGATTAAATTTATCTCCCTTTAAACGTATTCTGCAGTGCTGACCAAAGGTATTGAAAAGAAGGTGGAATTCAATATTTTAATGATGTTCTTATGTTTATAACAATGACAGTCAAGATAATAAATTAATTTATGCAATTAGATTACTATGCAACAATCCATATTTAGTATGTAGTAAGTAAGTCCTTTTTTCCTCAAAACTTTTTTGCTGTCCAGGATCAGGTAATCCATCTTAATTTTTGCTGGTTGTTCAAGGCAAAATTAAATAGGATCACTCTGATCCAGATACAAACTGGTTAGGATCACCATTTTTCAGTGCTTTAAATGGCACTGCATATCACAAAGCAGACAAGTAGTTATGTAAAGAGCAACAGATAGAATGACAGGTCAGTATGTCTTTTATTTGGGGAAAAAAACAGGCACAATAAACTATATATTTTTAATTTTTTATTCTTTTAAACAGTCAGACTTCTCTTCTGACTAACAACAACCAAATATAAAAAAAAAAAAAGATAAAAAAAAGTTAACAGAATTCAGCAGTAATAACAGAATTAAAAAAAAAACACGCTATGAGTAAGAGGGTCTGACTGTCAGTTTGGATGAATTGCCCGGCCCTAGTAAGAGAGATTTGTTCCTGTGCCACATAAATCTTTACTGCTGCACTTTCAGTTTCTCGATTAAGGAGAGACTTAGGCATCATCAGCTTTTTGGCAAATAACACTTCTGGCCTTTTTTTTTTTCTGAATTCCTGTGTCAGACACTACTGCTCCAAAATAAACATTTCCTCTGAACTGGGGGGAACTGGCTCACTTTTGTATTGCTTTATTGTTTTGCTTTTGTGTTTGCGATCACTGTCCTGCTATAAGCTTAAGTTTCTCTAAAGCTTTAAATACTACAAGACTAGAGCCAATTCTATTGGATGATCTACCTGTTCTGTTCCATCTATTCTTTCTTAAATTTTTACAAAAATTGCCCAATTTCTGAGGATGAAAAGTGTCCTCAGAGTGTGATGCTTCCACCAATGTATTAATTATAATAGGGTGTTGGGTGTTAATTATACCCTGCGTTAGGTTTGCATCACACAGCGGGATTTGGGAAAATATATATATTTCTTTAGTGTTGTTCAGTCATGCCAAAACACTTCACTCTAACCTGTACTGTTTTTTTAACTCCTTCAGAGAGAGTGACTGTTGGCCTCATTGTGGCTTCCACACGAGTCTCTTGCTTCATTTTATTTTAATGGCTTTTGCTTTCTCACTATTGATCAAACAGTGGAATTAGATATAATGTTGTTACAATTTTTATAATGAAATTCTATTACCCTATGTTTACCTTCCAGAGAACAGTCCCTGCTCTTTATTTTCATTTCTTTCATTTAGTCTAAATGTCTACATTTCTAGACTGCTGACCAGTATTTCATTTTGGCTTTGAAAGAAAACGAGTATGTAGTAAAGTACTTACAGGAAGAATGTATGTTTTTTTTATTGTTTGTTATACAGATACATCAGACTGTTTTTTGCAGACAACTGTATTTCTAAAAGCTTCTAAAAGCATTGATATACATAAGGGGCATCCATTCAGATCATTAAGTGGTGCTTTGTGTGCTGCTTCCCCCCCCCCCTTCTCTGTGGAGTCACATCACCACATTATTGTGGTCGTTCATGCGAATTGTCTGCTCTGCCTGACTTCAGTGTGACCTCTGTACACATCCTGCACATACCAGAAATAGCCCATTGTCATTATGTTCATGCTTTGGCAGTATTTCTCTGTACTCTCCATTTTCTAGTCAGTGTTTTTCCAAGCGGTTTTGTAAAGTTTTTGTTGCATTTTGTTGAGCAAAGGTTTAGCTCTGAGCTAGGATGTTCTTACATCCCAAAAAATATATTATTCGTTTCTAGTTTGTGTGTTTTTCTGAGATAGTTTTGTGTAGTATGCAGGAGCGTTTCCAGGTCAAGCCCAATTATTTAAATCAGTATGTTATTATATTAGAATTATTATATAATTACCAATTAGCTCATTTGTGTTAAAGTATGATGCAATAAAATTGACCCGCTGTCCTTACCTTACACAGTGCCCTGCGGTGTTGGAGTCAGTCCCAGCCCTCAGTGAGCTCAGAGTCCATCACACAGCTTCTTCAGAGAGTAGAGAAATATGAAGAAGGCCTATTCGAGGCCATGCGCAAAGCCCAAGAGCTGCCTCCTCCCAGCGTATCAGAGCTTGTTGGAGATATGGATGACCTGGGTATGGATCAGAGTGATCATGGACCCTGCAGAAACGATAAAGACGATGAATGTTGCCGGAAAGGACAGAGCGACTGCTGTGGACCTGTCAAGGACATTAATGAGAGTTCAGCTAGGATTCATACTGAGACTTTGTTTATGAATAGGGAGAGTCTGGGGCAGTTACTTCACAGGTGTGTGGAGCTTGTGACTGAAATGGGACTGCCTGAAGAGCTGAGGCTCCATATTCAACAGCTCAGACACGCATCTGTTTGAATTTATTACAAGATGAGTGAGCTTCAGTTTCAATACTTGGTGTCTCTGTGGTAAATTTTTTCAAACAGCATCTCAATAAATAATTTCAAGAAAAACAGTTTGTTCTGTTTTGGGTTTCTTTTTTTTTTTTTTTTTTTAAAAAAAAGGAGAGTCCAAAAAAAAAAATCACTTATTGAGTTGTGGGCTGAGGCAAAACATGTTTAATTCATATCATAGTGTTTTACCAATGATAATAATTATATAATTATCTGTAAGTTTTACATTACTTTTTGTTGTGGAACTGCAAAATAAACATTAGTTCCTGTTATTATTTATGCTGTACCACTCATAGCCGTTCTGTCACCACCTTCCCCTTTTTTTTCTTGTTTAAAGTTAAAGAGAAAAAAATATGCATGTTTTGACCTAGTAAATGCAATGGCCTTGGTCCTTTAAAGCTTTTCTGTCAGAAATCTTTAAGCTCCAGTTTTACCTTTTACACATCATTGATGCTGGCAACTTTTTTGGACGTGTCCTAGCAGAAAAAAATGTACATCATGATTACACACATTTTCAAATGAGTTTATGTTCTTTGTGTGAATTATTACTGAGTTTTTGAGTTCCACAAGCCCTTTAAAGGTGTGCTGTGGTATAGCGTACATTCCCTGTGCACTTCTTTAAGCCTTGGGCACCTTTGACAGTCACTATTTTACCTTGAGGTGTGCCATTGTAACAAGATAATATTATGCACTTCATCTCACAGTGGTTTCAGTGTTATGGCTGAACAGTGTAGGTTATCTTTAAGACTTCATCATGCACAGATAGAGTGGCTCAGATAAAATTCTGTGCTCTACCAGAAAATCCTGAAGGAAATTGCATGTGTATCAGTTTGTGACCTTGAGCTTAAGCGCAGTTGAGTTACGCAGCAGGACAGTGTTCTGAAACACACCAGATAGTCCACCTCTGAATGGCTCAAAACCACAAAATTAAGGTTTTAGTGTGGCCTAGTCAAAGTCCGAACTTGCATTCTGAAATTCTCAAAGCCTGTGGCATGACCTTAAACAGACCGTTCATATGGGCCAAAATTTCTCCTCAGTAACGTGAAGGACTTATCCAGATATCGAAAACGCTCAATTGCAATCGTTTGCTGCCAAGAGTGGCACAGCCAGTTATTAGGTTTAGGGGGCAATTACTTTTTCATATAGGGCCAGGTAGGTTTGGACTTACGAAATTATTATTTAAAAACTGCATTTTGCATTTACTCGAATTATCTTTGTGTAATATTAAAACTAGCTTGAGGATCTAAATCATTTAATTGTGACAAATATTCAAAATAATAAAAAAAAACAGGAAAGAAACTGATCCTCTTTCACGGTGGTGTGTTAAAACTGAGCATTTCAACACTGCTGTAGTGTACAACATCTACACACCTCACTATTTGCTACATACTACACATCACATTATCTGTACGAGTTGTTAAGAGTATATGAGTCATTCTACAGAAAAGGTGGAATTTGTTATAAGAATCTCCTGAAATGTATTTCTTCTTTCACACCTAGAATTTCTTTAATAGCAATAACTTACCTCTCTAAAAAAACATTTAACTTCGGCTACAAAATATAGAACTGCATTTTAATTTTTTTATACATCTAATAACTGGTGTTACTTTTCTTCCTCGTACAAAAAAGTGGGCGTGGTAATGGTAACACCAATGTCAATTCAGAGAAAAATATTAACTAATAACACAATTCTAAAAAGAAAAGTGGGCCAAAATTCCTCCACAGTGATGTGAAAGACTCATTACCAGATTTCGAAAACGCTCGATTGCAATCGTTTGCTGCCAAGGGTGGCACAACCAGTTACTAGGTTTAGGGGTAATTACTTTTTCATATGCTTCCATCTATAAAAATCAATTAATTATTAGATGTGTAATCAGTTATGTCCTATTCTTGACAGTTATAATTATAAAATAATTAGTAATACTAATGACGGATGTAAAAGCTTCACATAAAATCGCCAGATAAATGATGACATTTCTGATCAGATGAAGAGAGACATTTTGAATTTGTCCAGTGCCCTTCCTCAAGTGACCTTTGGCTCCAGAACAATTTCAAATTGTCAAGTGTATTTCTAAATAAAACTGTTTTTGTGTAAACAGTAACACAAATTACACAGTTGTGGGTGACTGATTATTTATTTCATATTATTAATTTTAATCAATTATTGTTTCATAATTTTAGTGTTCTATTTATTTTTATAAGATGTTGATGTTATTGTGAATTATTTATTTCATGAAAAATATCTTTAATCATTTTATTTGCATGTATGATTAAAGTGACAAGACATTTCCTTGAACTTGGCCTTTAAAACACTAATAAAAATAAAACTCTACAATTAAATGTTGAGCATTAAAGTAAAAAATGTTTTTTATAATTAAAAGTAGATACTTTATTTATTAGACATATACATGTAATGTGGCATCAGCAAAACTACAGTATGTGACGGCACTTTTCACCATTTTTGTGGAATGTCTACTTATTGGAGCTCACAATCAGTCAGATCATTATAGATGTTTATTATTTCCTCTTAATATTGTTTATTTTTCTTCCTATTAATCATTGCCGTTTGATTTTGCTTCTGTGTAAAGCTGCCGTAAGATTATTTTAGTTGGGAAAAGCGCCGCACAAATAAACAAGCGTCACTAGTATGTGGATTGGGACGCGGCCGAAGACTCGAGTCTCTTCTTACAACTGCGCAAGCACTTGATTAAACCCCTTACTCTGTTTAAACCGTTTCTAGCACTTACTCTGTTTATAAACTGGCCTAAGACATTATTGTGGACGTTTTTATTTATTTATTTATTTAAATGTGTGTAAAAAAAATCACGAATGGGCGTGGTTCGGGAGGAAAAGCGAAACTAACGTTTTAGTAAAAGCTCAAACTTCCTGTTTGGCGAAAATGGTGGTGTTTCAGCAAATGTCAAGCGAAGGCTGCATCAGTTAGGTAGGTAAACGAGAAGTGCGTATTTAATACAATACCCTTTTTATAATTATTGTATACACGCTTTTTAAATACGTAAAGAGTAAAAAGTAAAATCAATCTTTGTTGGTCGTTTGGTGCGCGTGAGCGTGTCGCGAGTTTATCGCACGCGCTGTCGTACACCAGGAGCACCTGTCGCGCTTTAAGGAAACAACTTTGTTTTAATTTAAAGAAGTGAGAGTAATAAAGTGTGTGTGTGTGTGTGCGCGCGCTGCAAACAGTTGTTTCATTGTTCAATAAGTCAGATGTCCGTGTTTGGCACTGAGTGGTACAATTATATGACTTATTGAATCATAAAAGATTTATTGAATCATAAAGGGAAATTATATAATAAAGCAATGATTGTCAAACTCCTACTACTCTGTTTTTAAAAGCAGAAACAGAAAGGCATAGCAGTGATCTCCAGAGGATACGTATTAGCTTACATAGTGTGCATAGTGCGAATGCCGCAGTTGAAAGGATAAACCCAATTCTGGATTTGCAACTCCGGTTACTTGCTGCTACCATCTGTATATGCACTGTGTTGTGATTTATCTGATCAGATTGTCATGCTTTGACTGCATGCTTGACTTTTGACTTGTGAATATTTGATGATCTTTCCCTTCGCTCTTGAACAGGTCTAAACCAGTACAGCAACATGCACAAGTTTTCGTTCTCATCCTACTTTCATTGGCATTCCTGTCATCGTCTTTAATTAGCATTTTGTCTTGCTTGAACTTACAGCAGATCTAGAACCTGTCCCCTGAGCGCTGCCTGCTGCAGGAATAAACCGCAGACTGGATCTGGCAGTCCATGACATACTGTAGCAACAGCCATATACACGGTCACACATTCATTCACACCTTAGGGCAATTTATTACAGCCAGTCAACCCACCCGCATGTTTCTGTAGGTGGATGGAAACCATAGAACCGGAGGGAAACCCATGTGCATGTACAGAAACACTGCATAGACAGTAACACAAGCTCAAAACCCTGGACTCAGGTGGCAATGCTCTCTGCTGAGCCGCTCTGCTACCCATAACTCCAACTAAA
The DNA here is from genome assembly GCA_028565755.1 of Dinotopterus cunningtoni. Lineage (NCBI taxonomy): Eukaryota > Metazoa > Chordata > Actinopteri > Siluriformes > Clariidae > Dinotopterus > Dinotopterus cunningtoni. The sequence goes on from JAOTRS010000026.1 coordinate 8,034,666, forward strand.
TTTCTAATTATATATATATATATTTTTGCTGTTAACAGGCTTGAATGTAGGACCTGTCTGGACCACTTCAGGTTCTGCTGATAATCAATCATCACCAGATTGGAATATCACAGGTACTGTATGTGTTCTTATTCACTGGTAGTGGGGGACCAAGGGTAACTTGGCATCTAACTGTCCTAATTTATTTGGATGTTCTTCAGTCTGGTGTTTACATGAGAAAAAGTGGATGTTTGCAACCCATTTCAGATGATTGGCTGAAAGCGCTTGCAAACCGTTAACATGGGAAACAGCTTGTGCTGCCCAACAACAAACCCGTGTGATCACACGGTGGATGAAACGCAGGGGCTGCTAAACTCACCGGATTCTAAGGTTTCAGCAAGGCCGCTAACAACTGATGGAATTAGCCAGGCACTGGCGGTCAAAGAGGGGTAAGGTGTTCAGTAAAACCTTTTTGACAACTGTGATGTAATGAGTACTAATATAAGATTGAGTGATGATTTATTATTTTTCCAACAGCAAAAATGAAGACAGGCAAGAAAAAGCTGTAATCAGCACACAACCTGTAGCAGCTTCCAAGTTATCTGAGGGGTCTGCACAGAGTTCTTATGGTTCTGTAATTCAGATGCTCCACACTGATGTCTCTTTAGCTGCACAAACTAGCCAAAGTGCCTCACCTATCTCAAAAGCGTCACATGAACCAGAAGATGCCACTACTACAGCCACGGAAACAAAGGAGAATGATGAGACTACAAAAGAGATTCAGACTTCTGCCACTAAAGACACAGATACACTGCCAGTTAGCACACCAACAGAGTTGGCTGCAGCTATAGTGAAAGAGGAAAAACAAGTTGAGTTATCTGATGCACTGGAACAAGAGGATGAATCTGGTGTGCACGAGTTGATGGTACCGGATACACTGGCAAAAACTGCTGATGAACTACATGTTGTGCAGGTGGATGCACAGAAGGAGGTTCCAGAAGAGGACACAGAGATGCGGTCAGCTGAAGTGGATAAAAATTCTGCTGAAGTTTCTGGTGAGATGAATAATAAAAGAGAAGCTGGTGAGGTAGATACAGAGGAGGATGAGCTCAAAGCACCCGTAGAAGTTTTACCTACAATTGACATCCCTCAAACCGAGGAACCAGTTCTGAGTGACTTGCCAGTGGATGGACTTGAATCGAAAAGTCTCCTTACTTCTGTGGACGTTGCAGATAACAGTGCACACTTACTACCTGACAATTCCAATTCAGAACATTTTGCATCTTTATCACAACCCTTAAGTGATGTAGAAAAAACAGCCCTAGCTATTGAAAAAGTTGTTGCTGGTAATGGGCTGGACATCCACGAAGAGAATGTTGGTGTAAAGGAAGACTTCTTACCTTCTAAAACTCAGGAAACCCCAGAGTCTGTGAACATTATTGAGGAATCTACTGTAAACTATGTAGAAAAAGGCAAAGTGAATGACTTGACGGATGGGGATTTGAAAGATGAGAAGCCAGCTGAGGTGAATGTAGAAGAACCTCTATTGACTGAGGTAGTGCAGAAACCATGTGAGGAACCTTCACATACTGAGAACCAAGAGTTATTGCATGAACCCCCTACAAACAGTAAGAGGTGAACATATATTGCTTGTTTTATATTGTTTATACTAGTGTATTAGTCTCTCTGCCCTTTATCTTATGTCAATATCAGTCAAATGTAGGTCCACTCACTCACTCTCATTCACTCATCTTCTATACAGCTTTATCCTGTCTTCAGGGTCGCGGGGACCTGGAGCCTATCCCAGGAGACTGGGTGCCACTCACACACACTCACACACTTATTCACACACTACGGTCAATTTGGAAGCGCCAATTACCCTAACCTGCATATCTTTGACTGTGGGAGAAAACCGGAGTACCCGGAGGAAACCCACCAAGCACTGGGAAAACATGCAAACTCCATACACACAGAGACGGGAATCGAGCCTGGCCGGGAATCGAACCCGGACACTGGAGGTGCACGGCGACAGTGCTAACCACTACACCACTGTGCCACCCAAATGTAGGCTACTAGACACCATTGAGCGGCAGTAGAGGTGTCACTTAGAGTTTTTGGTCTAGCATTAATCTTCTTGCACTACACCTTACCTTGCATCACTGGCACTAGTCAGCACTCATTAGCTTATGAATTGATATTGGAGCGGGAAGCTGTTCTCTGTCTGTTTAAATATCTAGTCAGTACATTGGACGGGAATCAAAGTTGACAAAGCAAACAAATGAGAGCGCATGTGTGGTCTTATTTTTAGCTTCTGTCCAGTATTTCTCAATTTCGGCTCATGTGACCTAGCAAACATTAATTTACTCCCAAATCACTGAGCAGATGATTTAACTAGACCCCAATTCACTACAGACTCAGAGTGTGCTATAGATACTGGACTGAACCTGCAGATCAATTTCGGATCGACTTTTATATTTTTCCCGATTTGATTTACACTCAGACTTTTTTAAACCTTGATGGCGCCCGATTATTGACACGGCAAAGGAAAAGGTCAGTCTAACACATGCTTCCTGTGAACGTGGGTTGCGCATGGAAACATTTAGTTTAGAAAAGTACCAGACTCTACAACTGTAACACACTACTATAAGTCTGCTACATCTATAAACTTCACAGTAGTACAGAGTGGAGCAACAGAAAAGCATTCTTCTTTTGTTAACTGGAGATCACAAGTTTAAATCCCAATGGTGCCAGAGTCACCCATGGCTGGGAGTCCCAGGGAGCAAAATTGGCTGTGCTTCCAGGAGTGGAGGTACGGCATACTTGCATTTTCACATCAATCACGGGTGGCAGCATAAAGAAAAGTTGCCTACTAATGGTGCATGAGCAGCAGTTAGAAAAGATGCAGCTGGAGAAGGAACATTTAAGGTTTTTGTTCTATCTGGTTGGTAAAACTATTGGTTGAGAGGGGAGCGCCCTGAGATGGAGTGGGAATTTCCTATAAATAATTTAGGCTGAAAAATTGGGTGGAAAAATGCATGCTTATCTGATTTTTTTTCCCTCACAAGCCTGTTTCTTTTAGGTTGTTCTTTGGGGGGAAAAGCACCCAAATACTACTGCCACCTCCTGCTCTGGAAAGTAATTACAGAGTTATTACATAGCCTAGTTATTGGTAATTAATGAATAATAAAAATCGACTTATTGCAATTAATTAATTAATTTATTTATTTATTTATTTATTTTTAAGTAACATTTTGTATTAATGAATGCGATTCATTTATTATTAAATAGGTAATAATTCAAATAGGACTGTAGCGGTACCTCAGTAATTAAGAGACTGCTGATCAAAAGGCCCCCGGTTGTTTACACTGTTGAGCCCTTGAACAAGATTCTTCATACTCAGCTGGGGGAGTACGTTGCCTGATGGCACGTGGACGGACCCTATACCCCCCCTAATTTAAATAGCTTTTTCTTATACCACATACTTGGCTTTGGTGTCAAAACAAAGTGCATTATCACATGACACTTTGGCAAAGAAAAGGCATTATCTAGCATTCATCAAATGTTTTATTTTTGTGTATATGTATAAGGATATATACAGTACTGTGTTGTTCTTAAAAGCATGAGCTCACATTTATAACCTCTGTATCTTTAAGAGATGTGCTGATTCTACCTTATGAATTATTTTCTTTAAATTTGCATCTGACATTTGACTTGTCTATAAATGCAATACAATACAACATCAATATAGAGTGTAACAAAAAATGGTTTCTAAATAAAAGTATTGAGGATTTTATAATTTGTGCAATGCTTGTAGTGAACAAAAATATAATTCTTTACGATAATTATGCTGTGCCAGTTGTCATTTTGACTTCTGTTCAGTTTTTATTAGAATATCAAGTCACATAAATATCACATATTATACAGATCTATAACCCCACTGTACATATCTAGCCATTTATGTGTAGTATTAACTTTGCATCCCCAGATCAGGACCACATGAGTTGATGTCAAATTAAATAATTTCTCTTTTCTCTATTGTTAGTGTTGCAGAGGACCTGGAGAAACGAGAGCCCACAGACACTACAGAGACCCAGGAGACAATCACCGAGTGTGTACCAAAGGAAGGAGAAGTTCAACAGGCTTTTCAAAATGGTTTGCTCACACATGTAGAGAAGCCACATTCTACAGAGGAACCTGAGTAAGCACTTCCTGTTGTTAACACTTCCCACCACCAGGTGGAATTAAATGTCCAGTTTTCTAAATTTGTTTTGATATTAAGAAGGGGGGAGATTATAGCGCAGCCACCACAGTGTTTTTACTTTGAGATCACAAGGTGGAAGTTTCTGGCTATCTATAAACAGTTTTCTAAAGATTACTATTTATATGTACTAACTAAAGGAAAAACCAAGAACATGTTTTAACTTATGTTTTTAGCAGTTCTCAATTCTAAAATAGATATGTTATTTTACTTCTTAAAATATGTTCACATAAAGTAGGAGCTGTGTCACATTCTACGTGGGTTGAACAGGCCTGGCAGACGCAATCTATACTGTATTATGATCTCTTAAGTTTAGAGTGGCCTTTGGAGAATGTGTGATTATTTACAGAGAGACATAAATTACAGTGTGGCATTTTATAACACTTTTATTAGCAGGCACATGTGTATAAATCTACAAATTAAATTTTTATTCACTATTAGTCATAGAGAAGACATTTGCAGAGGAGGTTTAATATTATGTTAGTGATTACAGCATGAGGCAACGATGTGTTATTGGACTCCGAAGCGGGCAAACTTTATTTTTAACTCAATGGTCAACAGTGACAAATGAACCATTTAATGGACATAGCTATAAAGTTTCTTGTGAGTCATGTCACTTGGTTATAATACCACCCAAATTGTCTCATTTGCAGTGAATATGTTGATGAAAATGAGCCTGAAAGCAAGGATACTGGTCCAAGTGAGACATTCCCATTGGAACACAAACTCACCGAGGAGGGGGAGCCAGCACCACAGGCCTGTGAGAATGATGAGAATGATGAGACGACAGCAGAAGATGAAAAAGAGAATGCAGAAAGGACTCAAGGCCAAAAAGGAGAAGAGATTGTTTTGAGCAGTAGCCCTGATATAAAAGTTGCACTGATACCTGTGAGCGACATAGAAAACATTGCAGAGAAGGACGGGCATGAACAGTAAGTATCTCTCAATCATCCTAAACATAGTTAATTCCAGTAGAACAGATGAAGTTGTACAGAGAATTTAATACATATAGTATATCTTTAATGTACTGTACATTGATCAGCTATAACATTAAAAACATTAACATTAAAACCACCTAGATTGTACCTTCCCCTTGTGCAATCATAACAGCTTTGACCCCTCAGTGCATGAACTCTGCAAGGCCTCTGG
>JAOTRS010000026.1:8089591-8106840 GCA_028565755.1 Dinotopterus cunningtoni
GGAGGTATTATAGACTTTGCAAATTCAGTTTGCAGACATCCATTGTGTGTGTCCTCTGCAATTTTTTCCTGAGGCTTTTTAATATTGTCCATATCGATATGGGAATTATATCGTATCGACCAAAATTAAGAAATATATCGTGATATAAATTTTTGCCATATCGTCCAGCCCTACACTAAGCTATTGGGACAGAAAGGCACAGAGTATGTGTGTAAGTAGGCACAGGATATTGTGGTTGTGTTGGAGACCGAGCCGGGGAAACACCACACACCTGATCCTAATCAACCATGCCAGGCTGAGAGTCTCGGCATGTTGTTATCATTCTGTTAAATATGAAGCTCAGTTTCAGAAATTCCCCACACTGAGGCATGTGTAAGTGTTAGTGAGGGGGTAAGAGCACTAGCATAGAGTATTCATACTTTTCTATATTCATCCATAAATCAAGACACAATGTGAATAGCTTTGATTCAGGAGCATTTACACTTACTGTAGCGTTGGCATAAATCAGCCATTATTCCCCCTTATTTGCTGTGCCCAGTGACCTAATCATGAGGGTATCACACAGAAACATGTGAGGTCTCCAAAAATAAAATTGGACAGACAATGTTGGAAAGTTGTGTCTAGATTTTAAACTGTCCCAAAGCCTTGGGGCAGTGGGGGCTAAACAGTTGAGACTGTGGGTTATTGATCAAAGGTCAGGAGTTCAATCTTTGAGCCCTTGACCAAGGCCCTTAACCCTTTCTGCTCCAAGGGCAACCCTGACCTCTGACCCCAGCTTCCTAACAAGCTGGGATATGCAAGGAAAATACCTTCACTGTGTATATGTGACAAATAAAAGCTGCTTCTTCTTCTACTTGTAGTGAGAAGGAACGCATTTGCCTTAATTTGAGTGCTTCCTAGGTAAGATGGCTACGCGTGCTTCGTGTTTTATCATGAATATAGTATACTATAACTTTACTGTGCTTCACTGTTCTGTAATATATAACACTTTTCAGTCTGTTTTAGACTTCACAGTCTGTTTTAACAAAATGAAACACAGTGAAAGAGCAGCTTCTTGATGAATCTTATTTCCCTCCAAAATATTGCTTACTTTAGATAAATGTTTTATAGTACAGTAGATGTGTAAGATTGTCCTAATAGTCATTAATTTAGGTTCCGTGAGTCAGGTACTATGTCAGTTTAGAAAGTTATACTGAATTACCAATCACAATAATTTATTCACATAACCATCTATTTGATATGTAAAACTTAAAATAGTGACAGATCATTGGGATGTAAAATGCTTGGATTGAGACATAAGGATTTACCGAAGGATTTACATAAGGATTTACAGTGTGGAGAACCTGAGTTGCCGCTTTGGATTTGGGAACTTGACAAATGCACAAAAAATGTAAATAATCAGAATCCAGTTCCAGTGATATGTGCAGGCATGCAGCATTCATTCATTTATAACTCCGGGCAATTTAGCATAGCCAACCCACATACTGGAACGGTTTTGGGGAGGTAGGAAGAAACCGGAGAAACTCCATACTAACAGTAACTTAAGATCAAGATCAAACCATGCACCCTGTAGCTGTGAGATATGCCTTTTACTGAACCTGAAAGGCATGTAATTTACTGGCATACTTAATTTGACTTATTGAATGTTTAACTTGTTAATATCCCTTTTTATTTGAAGTAGAGTTAACAGAACAATATATGCTTAAATATATCATTTTGCTTACTGCTCAGGTTCCCCCCCGAAAAAGGTTGAGGGGCAAAGGTTACTCAGTAGGGGTCTGACAGGGTCACAGCAGCAAGGAAGAAGAGCGTCTGATAGCATATAGGCCACTGAGATCTTAAGTGTGGTCGCATGAAAAGAACTGTGAGAAACACAGTATGAGGAGAAATTATTCTTAACAGAAACAAAAATTGTGGAAAAAGAACTAGCTCTAGCGTAAGTTCTGTACAATGACAATAATAATAATAATAATAATAATAATAATAATAATTGTGTCATTGTGCAATTATGTGTGTAGAAGTCTAAGTCATTGCATTTCAGCAATTTTCTAGTAATCAAGTAATAATAAAAAAAAAACTGGCATGAAATATGTGAGCATGTACAAGTGTGAAAGAGTGTATTTACAACATTGCTTATATTATCCATTGATAATATACAATATATACATGCAGATAATATACAGTATAATGTATATAATTTGCAGAAGATTTAGCAATATCACTCTCGAGGTCATGCTGTTGTGCTGAATATCAGCACGGCCGTGATGCTTTTGTGGGCACAAGGCTGCAGCCATGCTAATATTCAGTACAACAGCATGACGTTGAAAGTGATATTGTTTTTACGCAACAGTTTTACAAATGGCATTTATTATGAACAGATTATGATTTCTTTTTCTTTATACTTTAGAATATCAGCTAACTTTCTGAGTTTCTGAGTCCCAATGATCAGGAGTTAGAGAGGGATTTGGGATTCAGCCTTGTGTTAGAAGTTAGTTAGCTTTGCAGCTTGGGTTAGCAGTAAACAGAACATGGATGCCTCAGAGGAGATTCTGAATGATGTAGAAGCAATTACTAAGGAGACACAGTGTTGTTTAAGATAACATAACATCAGATGTGTTTTCTTCCTAAAAGTGCTTCTGTGGGTTTTGGCAGACAGCTGCTCTTTCCTCTTTTTAGTACTGCGGACCGGACACAGCTACTTTCACTCATGCTCGCAACACTTAGTATAATTAACGATTGTACAGTAGAACACCTGTGACTTAGAGTGATATACTGTAAATAGTTAAACGTCCCAGAGTTATTATGCTCTATATCACCACTTAAAGAGTTGCTTCTTGTCCAATCAGATTATCTGGTCAAAACTAACTGTTGTATAATGTAATATAATATTGCTATCAACATCATCATCAACATCGTCATCATTATCAGCATGTATATTACCATTATACATACTATTGGTGGCTGCCTTTTGCCTGGTTTCCTCCTTGTATGTCTTGTTTTTTGTTTTTGGCTCTTGTCAGATTTTATCAGACAACAGGCAGAAAAAAGGGAGCCGTCAGTTAATGCTGAGTCACTTCACCTGGAATACACCTAGAATACACCTAGTATACCAGAACCTGTGGTGCTTTCTTCTATCACTGATGTGAGCTGAATTTCTAGATAATGAAAACATCATGGACATCAATCACACATTGACCTGACACATGGACATCTCTCTTTCTCTCTCTCTCTCTCTCTCTCTCAAAAGATGCAGCTTGTCATTGTACCGATAAACTAGAAAGTATAACCTCATTTGATCTGAAGACTTTTCTGTGCTGATAGTTGCAAAGTATACAAATGCAAGATTCCATCCTTAAAGGTTACATTACCATGTTCTAAGAAAATCTGAAAACACCTTTTGTACTGGTCGCTTTTTGTGGTAAAAATGAGAAAAGCTCCCAAGTAAGCTCAAAAGAGCAAAATTGGCCATGCAGTTAGAGAGGGAGGGGCCGGGGCTTTCTCTCAGTCCTGTATTAATCATAGGCATCTGTGAGATCATGCATGTGGAAGTGGGCGGATAGAGCTTTGCTCCGATTGTGTTATGCCAACCCCTGGCACAGCAGTTCGAAAAAAGATGCGGTTGCTGCGGTCATGGGAAGCCCCCTGTTTGGTAGCTGTCATGAAATGGGAAGAGCTGCCTGTTCGGTGGCCACAAGATAGAAAATAGATGAACTGATATGTTTGGCATGAATGAAAATTACTTTAAAGTAAAACCCAGAGCTCAGAATTTAACTGAGAGAGATATGTGCTCTTAGACTATACTAGCGCTGTTTAAATCCAAGCTTGTAGGGCTGATGTCTATCACAGATGTATTTCCATAAATTTTATATTATAATTTATATTTTAAGTTTGCTTGAAATCCAAAATGATTTATGTAACCTTCTTATAATAATTATTACCTTGCCCCTAAATTTTGTAAAGAGCAATTTATAACATATTTACGTCACAACACTTGAAATTGATAATGTCTAACCTGCCTTGGACGTACAGTACAGTATATCTGGAATTGGGATTTGACTTAGGACTAGAATGCCAAGACCTGAGACTTATTTCTTACTTGCAAAATAATGACCTGGTCCCACATAACAACAATATAAAATAACAATTTATTAGAATTAGGGCTTTATAAATCAATCATTTACGTATTTTATGTACTATTTATCCTGTGTAGGGTTGTGGGGTCATGAAGCCTATCCCAAGAAGCTCAGGGCACAACTAAGCTAAGGATGAGGTGCCAACTTATTACCAGGCGCAATCTTACAGTCACATACCCAGTCATACACCACAGACAATTTCAAATCACTGAGTAGCCTACAACGCCTGTCTTTATGAAACTGTGGGAAGAATCCCACACAAAAGCGGAGAACATGCAAACCTCATGCACACAGACCAGATGTGAGATTCAAACGTCCAACCCCAGAGGTATGTGGTAACAGTGCTAAGCTGCTGAGTCACCATGCCCCTCTGAGTGCGTTAATAGACCCTTTAAATATGATATCACAAAGTTTGTCCGCCAAAGTCATGCCCACCCTTGGATAGCAAAAGGGAAGTTAATTATTGAATGATAGTGCCAAAACCCACCTACAAAACCAGTCAGCAAGAAAACACATGTGGTAATGTGAGGTCTTCTTTAACAACACTATGTCTTCTAAGCAGTGTTGGGGGACGTTACTTTTTAAAGTAACTAATTACATTACAAAATTACTGTCTTAACATTACTGCGTTACTTTCTGATAAAAGTAACTAGTTTGAGTACTTTTCCATTGCAGTAAATGAAAACTCCTTTGTGCTTCCTCATGCATGTTGTTTTAGTCAAGACCTTAATAATTATTCTACTTATATTAATTATCACTCAGCGAAGTTTGGCCCATAATCTGTTAACTGCTAATACCCCTATCTCACCTACGTGGTTCGCGCGGTGGCCGTAAGTACGGTTCATCATGATTCACCGTGAGTTTTGGCGCTGTGATTCGGTTTCCATCTTTCCGCGTGTCGGTCCTCTCATAGTCAAACCGCATAGGTGAGATAGGGGTATAACAGCAGAAATAACAGAGGGGGCGGGTAATCGGGGGCGGGGCTTGTAGGACGACTCTCACACACACACTAATGGATTGGGAATCACTGCTGTCTGGCTCACGGATTACATAAATTGTCTGAATAACGGATTGCATTTTTGAAAAAATACCTAACCAACTGAGTACTTAAATGGCGGACCTAACGCGTTAGATTACTCGTTACATCAAAAAAGTAATCCAAGTACTCTACTTTGTAACGTGTTACACCCAACACTGCTCCTAAGTAACTGGTTCTAAGTTGTTCTGAATTGCCTCTGAACTGGTCCGTGTTGTTTCATGGCTAACAAGACTTTAACACGAGGCTGAATCCTAATTCTCTTGAATAAGGGCACTAACTTGGTGTGCGGAACAAGGGATTGTACACCCTACATCCCCTGTTTTGATTGACATCATGGTCATGCGTCTGCAAAAAGTCAGTATGAAACTATCATTTGTGTCCAGGTACTTTTAGAAGCAGGTAGATGTTTGATAATGTTCAGCGTCATCAGTAAGTAGTCATCATGTCATTATTCCTAACTTCATAAGGCTTTTGGGAAGCTACACCTAGTTCATTTGATACACACCTGAAATACACATATTAATCAGTTATCATTGCAAAATGGGTTCAATTTTCACATATAATCCTGTAATTACAAGAATATATCCAATTAAATTATCTTTTGTCCATTAGGATCTTTCACTCTAGTATTTTTCTTGACAATTTGAGTCAATGTGGCTTTTTTGCAAGAAGATTATTGGGCACTATACATTGTTTTGTATAGGTGATTCTGCTCTGTCTCCTATGCCCTGAAAAGGAGTTGAAGAGACCGAAATGCTCATAAGAAAGCGTGTGGTCTGGCAGTCATCACATTGCTGAAGGTGTTTTGTCTAAACTTACACCCTTGCTCTTTATTTTTCTCCTTCTCTCTGTCTGTCTCTCTCTCACCACTGTGTCCCTCATACTTTAAACAAACACCGGTCTCTCGTGTAAATATTTAGCGCTTTCACTTGGAGTGTTCAAAGGCTTCTGGAAAAATGAATGGAGCAGTTTTCACCCTGTGCACTTCCAGACAGAGCAGCTAGAGACAAACAGAGACGAAATGCGAGCCAAAACAAGCAGCTGGAGGTGAATGTGGGTTAACAGAGTGCAAAGGAAAATCCCTGCACAAGTGGTTTTGCCTCTTTTTGAACTATATTTCTGATTAGTTATGGTGAGAACCAGCAAGGAAGTTGTTCTGCTTATTATGTACCAGTGATTCATCAATTGATTTCTGACTTTCTTATTTATTTTGCAATTGAAGTTTAATAAGAGGTGTTCCTACTAGAGATGGCATCTAAAACCCAGAATTGGTAACCACTGATCTATGCCAATGGTGGCAGATCGGATATGGGAGATACCATAATCATATCAGACATTATGAGAAATGATGTGCAAGGGACAAAATTTTCCAGACTGTGTCCCTTATCCATACCCACTCCAGCACCACTAACATCAATACATGATGATTAGAGTCAATTAAAATCATCTGATATTTGAAGAATCAACTCAATCGTGAGGGCTCCATCCATCAAATTACCCATTACATACTTAATAATAATAATAATAATAATAATATAAACAGTGGTTACCCACATATATGGCTTATTTTATTGCAACCATCTGACTGTTCTTGCAGCAAAGTTTCTTACAATGTCCTTGAAGTCAAGTCTTTGAACAGTTTTCTCTCATTGTTTCTTCTCTGTCTTGAGGAATAGTTTTCCAGGCTTATTCAAGGACTTGGGCTCGCAAGTTTTTATCCCTCATTTTCAGTCCAGTCACAGAAGTCCAGTCCAGAAACAGGTGCAGGGAATGACTGATGATCAGGCCGGTGGTTAGCATACTGGTGATTTTGAATGCTGAGTGGTTGGAACAGATGAGAGGGGAAATGAGGTTGCTGCTCAGGTAAGCATTTTGCAAATGTCAGTTAGATGGCTAAAGACTTTTGAACAGTGCTGTAAGTCAGTAAGTAAGTCCTCGTTTTTAGGAAAATCATTTTCAGAGAAAAATTACAACGACTACCATTAGAGAAGGTGCTCATTTACAATTGAGTTATAAATAGCCTTTAGGAATATCTTCTGATGACACATGAACAGTTCCTTAAACATCATTTCCAAATAGCATCCATGTATGCCGGTCCATGCTGGTGTGCCAATGGAAATGGGATATTACCAAATGTAAAAATAGCGCTCTGCAATCCAGCTCAGCCCAAAGTACAGAGGAAAAGAGCCACTGTGGTCATCTTGTGGGGTGGATCCTACATATCCTCGCTCTCTTTCTCTTCCACACACATATACCAACACTGCCACAGTAGTTAAGTATTTACTGTATATTACAGTACGTCTTGTACTTGTGGACATCATGTCTCACTCGCACTTTTGTCTTTGGCAAAAGATGGAAAAACCTCTGTTAACTCGTTCCATAGCCCCGTGACAAAAAAACATCCAGGACATGATTTTGTTTCCCCTGAGACAGTGTGGCGAGCAGGAAAGATTAGTCAAATTTGAGACTAGTGGGTCCAGATAATACTGCAGCTGTCAGAATGAAAATGTACTACGTCTGTAAAATAAAGTGCACTATTTTCCCTGCATTCTTTTTTTGGAATTCAATAATTACATTGCACTTTGAATTCTTAAGTTAGTGTCTGTATACTGAAGTCTGCACTCAGGACTAATTCTGACTGATTCGTATCCGGGACGAGGGCTCATAATTGTAAAGCATTATCAACCACATATTTGAAATCATACCACTGATTCTCATAATCATTTTCTTTGATAAAGAAGGGAGTGATTTTTTTTAGACTGCTGCACTCTGATCTTAGTGTGCTCTTGGGGTTTATCCCGTCTAGTCCCAGTCTTGTCTCGATCTTGACCATACAGTAAGTCATGAAAATGGTGAAGAAAAATAATTACAGATGTCAGTATTTTGGATTTGTAAACCCTTACTTCTCCAGAGACCCAGAGGAAAATCATTAGCCTTTTTACTCTTGACTTGTGATGGTCACATTGTTAAGGGTCTTGGTCTTGCCTTTATCACCAATATATTTCTGATCACAACATAATGAAGTGAGCATTATTGATTAAGAACAATTTTATTTTTGTTATTCTGTTGGAAATTGGCAAATGAAAGCATAATTATTTGTGTTAGATAACTGTCGAGCATTTAGCATTTTCTAAGTTTATTCTGGTTACCTTAATGTGGTAGGTGGCTTAGTGGTTAGCACTGTTGCTTTGCACCTCTAGGATTGGGGGTTCAAATCTGACCTCCATTCTGTGCATGTGCAGTTTGCATGTTGCTCTCCTGCTTGGTGGGCTTATTCTGGGTAATCAGGTTTCTTGCTACAGTCCACAGAATGCAGTGTAAGCTGATTTGGTGTTTCCAAATTACTCATAGTGTATAACTGTGTGTGTGTGCGTTTGAGCATGTGTGCGTGTGTGCGTGTGCATGTGTGTGTGTGTGTGTGTGTGTATTTGTGCGTGTTCGTGTGTGTATATATATGTGTGTATGTGCTTTTACCCTGTGGTCAGTTGGCACCCACTGTATTCTAGGATAGTCTCCAGGCCCCCCATGAGCCTACACAGGATATACAGTATAAAAGATAGACGAATAAAGAACCCTTAAATATCACAATAAACATTGTGTAGGCATAATTGCAGGTAATTTAGTGTCCATACTAATCGGAAGCTTATAGCTGCTTTATATTATTCATTGGCTGCTTATGCCAGCTGCGATCTTGCAAAATTCAACTTTACACCAGTTTGAGCATGATGAAAATCAGCGCAGCATCAAACAGCTCATCTGGCAAACACTGACTGTGTGTCCTCTGAACACTAATCTGACAAGATCCAGTGAAGTGAGAAATTACCTGCCACACTTTATCTGCTATTCTAGCAGGAGACCGGAGCCTCAAGCCTGTCAGTCAGAATGATGGGATGTTTCGCAATGACTCATCATGTACCTTGTGAAATGTAAGCTGTCAATCTTCAAACAGAAATAGGAGTTGTTTCTGTGAAGGATTCTAAGAAAACAGGAATTTTATGCGTAATAAATGCATAATGCAATGTCTGCTTATTATTTTTATAATCATGCAAAATTTTTCAATAAATTTCGAATGCTCTAAAGAGTCTGTACAGTATATACTGTACAATATAAAGTGCACTAGAAGAAGATAAATTACTTATTCAAAACTTTACGTTGACAGCAGTGTTGTTCTCTGCTCAAAAAACACACAAATGGTCTGCTGTACTGCGACAGACAGCATCATCTCTCTTTATGGGACATAAAGTTAATAGCCGGAAGATAAAAGGAAGCAACTTATGAAGCAGTGGACATACGGAAGACAGAGATTAAGCCTCCGGGCCCTGAATCACCCCTCATTGCCTCCGGTTTACACAACACGCATTTGTCTTAGTGGGCGACGCTGATAGTCTTCACGTCATCAATTCCAAAATACATGCATTCAATGTTAATAAAGCTTATTTTCAATGTAGACTTTTGTTTCTTCAGAAGCACGACTATATCCTCCCAAGTCCGTGACAGGAAAGCTCTATTTTTTGCTAGTCAGTTACATGTGCGTCATGCATCTTGGACACTTCTTTACAGTATAGCTATGGATAATGATTTCCAATAGTTTTGCTTTGTAAAATTCTGTATTATTTTGGATAATAAAAAACAATCTGAAACTGATGGGAAAAGTTTTTGTGTCAAGCTAAAATAATGTAGCTACAGTACATTAAAGTTAAGCTTTTAATTTATATTTGATGAAATCCCAGAAATAAAAGTTTACAAGACATGAAGAAAGACTTGTAATTTCAAGCCTGTCAGTCTTTAAATGCACTTGTTGCACTCCATGCTTACCTATAATGTGTGTGATTTACAGGTTGCCGATGACTCCATGCATTGTGAAGAAACACCCTTTACTTTCTGCAATACCTTTTGTATTTTGATTTTAACATGTCTCTCATAGTCAGCTTACATTTGCAATTCAGTTTCTCTCTTTTTCAGCCTTTCAGTCAATCTGCACATGTTCCATTATCTCGTTTTGCATTAGTGATGCTAATGTCTTACTGAAGACTAATTCTTATTAATATCCTTTTTAGACAAAGGATATGCAGATTTTTTTTTTTGCTTTTAGAATAAAATACAGGGTTTAGGTGCATCAAATAGTCTTTTGCTTATTCACGTCCATACCTGCCAAGACTACATGTAACGAAAAAGAAGCGCAGAGCTTTTTGATGCTTCCCCATTCCATTCTACTTAAGCTGAACTTAAGCCTTCAGTGGGTAAAAGATCACTGCATGCTTGACATACTCTAGTGTTTCTCAATTTTAGAGTAGCATTGCATGATTAAAAAAAAATAATAGGTCTTGGTAATTAGGTGATGGTTGATAAGGTTAAAATGTTCAGTATTAATACCCAGCACCTGGATTTTAATACAGTAGTGTTCTGTAAGCTGTGTATTTTCAGCTCCCCATGTCAGAGCAACATGTAATATTGGCTGTCTTTTAATTTTAGAACCAACACATTATCTCCTTTCTGTAGGGGGAAAGGTGTAAATAAATGGTTTCCTCCTGAAACCATTAATAGGATATACCAGATGGTAAATGTCAGAAACTTGAAGAAAGGCAAAATATTCACTTGAAATCCTATTTCCTCTGAGCATACCAGAACAGCTGCTATGCTGTCCTTCATTGGTTCAGGTCATGCCTAAAGAACACAAAGGTTGGCCTTTAAACCCAGAGACCCTGGTTTTCAAGGGAAAGAACCTCTGTAGTGTCAAGTGATAAGACTTCACTGTTTCCTCTAGCCAAGTAGGTCAGGCTTTCCTCACAAGTGTAAAGGCTTGCCTCAGGGTGAGGAAAGGCAATGTTTAGAGTTACTCAGAACACATTTCCACATCACCGGTGCTCTAGTTGTCTGCTGGCCAGCTGCCTTCCTGGCAGTTTATCAGGCCAAAAAAAGATAGGCTTTGTCCTGCTACAATATATTTAGCACATGAACTTTTGCTGAACTGAACCATAGTAAATGAATAGTATAATTTCATTACTTAGCTATGAATTCTGCACAGAGTTGGACGACAGTCCAACGATTACCAGACATCCCACAGGCTATATGAATTAATTAAATTAAAAGAGCTTCTGGAAGCGTCTAACATTAAAGGGTTTTTTACTTCCTGCGTGGTTCCATAGGATTCTTTATGGTTTTGAAGAAATGCGCCAGTGCTAATGATATTCACAGAATTGTGAAAGTTTTATTATACCTTGCATCACCAGGGTAACTCATGGTGTCAACATCCCCATTCATACCCTTATAAATCTTTCTCTGCTTGCCGATGAAACCATGTAGTTTGCTTCTATAGTAAATTCTCAACATAACTATAGATACGTGTTCACAAATACTAAATAGCGCAATCGTATACAGTAGCTAAAATGCTGTATGATTTGTTCAGAAAGTAAATTAACATAGAGATTTAGCTGTGTACATATATTGAGGCATGTAAGCTGGACATATGAAAAATGTTATTTTACTACAGGGATGAAAAAATCTGGTAAAACAGTGGACAAAAATTTTATAGATATTAACGCAAAAAAAAAAACAAAACAGTTTTTGGCATCATGATCCCAACGCCCTTGATGGTGTTACCCAGTGAGGTCCACAGCCCCTAGTTTTTTAAGTCTCAGCCCTGAAAAATTCCTCCAATTTCGATAAATACACTTGACTATTTAAACTTTTTTTTTCTTTGAATCCATGATATTTTAATGAGCTTTTTTGCCTCCTTGAGTATAAAACATAATAAACAACATCTTCTCATTAAACATTTTGTTAAAAATGAGGTCTAATTCATTCCTTTGAATTTCACAAAATTAACATTTACAAGTACAGTAAGTCCTTTACATACAAACAATCTACCTATGTGCGTATATAGACACACACACACTCACCTAGGGCTAATCGTATGTATAGATTCCGTAGGAATGTGAACCACGATGTTCAATTGGGTTGAGGGTGGCTGTATAAAACGTGCTTTTGATAGCAACGCTCCCTTTGGCCTTTTATAGTGGTGAAAATGAGAATTTTTTTTTTTTTTGAATCTATGTAAATGGTAAATTTTAATCTCATTACTAGGACATTAAGATAAAAAGGACTCTTTTCCTCCATTTATGAATTGTTCAGTTGTAAGGAATGTGCTCAATGGCTTGGGTAAAGAAGTGTATGTGTGCGCATAAGTTGGAACTCATGTATTTACCTGACTCATCATAAATAACACAAACACTCAAGGGCAAAAGTGTGCCAGTGCATGGGTCTGCATAGGAACACGTCGAACCAGTTCCAGTTTAAAACGGCCTTTTCACCTTCTCACAAGTTTGTGCCAAAACCTCATCACTATCCCAAGAATATCCTGCTGGGGGGCATAATGTCAGCGGTCCAGTGTGAAGAGTGTTGGAATTACAGCACACACTCGGGTAGCATTGCTAACATGACCTGTATTCAGAATAGGTTGAGATTTATTATGAAGGGAACGCTGTGGCTTACATACACTCAAAACAATGTAGTAACTATAGATCATACTGTATACACTGACATCAAAATGTGGGACATTCTTTACGTTCTCTGTATAAATTTAAAGCATGTATACATACAGACCTAGTGGTGGGAAAATGTGTTTTGTATTTTTCACTAGTTTGTGAAATAGTGTAACAGCCTTTTCTTTGTCTAAATCATTCCTTACGTTTTTTTAAAGTGGATTGTGGTCACTGATACTAATCAGTATTGTTGAATGTGTCCTGATAGCATGTTCTACTATACTACATACCCATTCTACTCCTCACCACCTCACTTGCCATATACTCAGCACATCACTACACACATTGGTAAGAAAACATGTGGCATGACCTCATGATTTCAGCAGGCATCAGATTGAAAATTCTCCTACATGATCCTCGTAAGGTTATTGCAGAGAATTTTCCACTCTTAACATGGCACAGTTACACTAACAATAGCATACTAACCCTAAACATCTGTAAGCTGATTGAGTCCATGCTACTGGGTCTCTGGTGGAAATGATGACTGTTGTGTATACGTACAACAGTAGACTAAACAGTTGGCCATCAGCTACAGTATATTCTATATACATGGCATTAACTGAGCAGTTCAAGGGTTAACAAAGGTTAACTTCAAGAAAGGGTCAGCTAAGGTAGATTTGTACAACTACAAAGAAGGAGGTTGAGCAACTCCTGATTAGATGAGTTGGAAATGAATGGCCTAAGTACCTTTCCACAGAAGAAGCAAATGACTGGATTTGTTATCTCAATGGGTGGTTTTTTGCATTAGGGAACCCCCAAATGCATAATGTGAACACTCATGCCTAGGCATGGATCAGCGTATACTGTACCATGCTCAAGTCCACTTGAAAAGGTGGACACGTCTTGAATCAAATATGATTCATCAATGTATCTCGTCCCCCATAAAAATCTCTGTGTGCATGTACTGTAGCATGAGTGGATCTTAAACTCTGAACTCTAAACAACCATAGTTGATAAAGTAGGAAGGCATGTTGGAAGGTCACTCTAGACATTTGTCTGACACATCAATAATATTGGGCATAGCACAAAGGTTGATGTTCTTATACTCTTCTTCTCTTTGTTTTTATTGGTGGTTTGCGAAGCGACAAAGTGTATACTGTATACAGTACACCTACACTATCGGAGAGTGTAAATATGCAAGTGTACTCGATACGAAACAAAATTACTAATGTGAAAGCTCAGGGTGAGGTGAGTGGGGAGCAATCGTACATAGGTATGTTATATATCAAGCTTGAAAAGAGTGTAAACGTGGCCCAAGTGTCATTTGTTTTCTCTTGAAATGGTTTTTATGAGCACTTTGACTTGTCTATATAATCCCTAAAATTATCATTTCTTTAAATAGTTTTCATTAAATTCAATGGAACACCAGATAATATCTGAAAAGTCATAGTCTCCTGTTTCAAGGCTAATGTGTGCTGATATGCTATCATATCTAAATCATTGTTAACAGTGAATCTTATGTATGAAAATATAATATGAAAGTGAATAAGAAAACATAACAACATAGATCCTTGAGCACAACCCCTTAATAGTCAAGTGCTTGGCTTAGTGCTTTCTTCATATTCCGATGCACTCGTACAGTAGGTCACTTTCTGCCAACAGGATAGAGGTGCATCCAGAATATCTGAGTTATGATCTAAAGAGCGGCAGATTACAACTAAAGCGTGTGATGTGTTCATGCATAGAAAAGAATCTGTTACTCCGTTACAACTTGTTCTACTGTACTTCTCTTAAAGTATATTATTTGTTAATTTCTTCCTAAAACTTATAATTAGATTAGAAAATATTATGATTATGTACAAATTTGCAGATATGAAACGTGTGTATTGAATAATTACAGTTTCTAAGTACCATTAAAAACCTTTACAAGTTGATAAGAGACATATGTAGTTGGTAATTCCACATCATTATCTCTCTTATCCTCACCCCTCTCTAGACATAAAAAGGAAATGGCAGGTTGTCTTTGTTTCGAAGAAAATGACAGCATAAATAGGAATCTTGACAATGCCTTTAATAAGAATAAGAAAATATGCCTGAGTAGTGGGTAGTTAAGATGCACTGGTTTGACTGCTTTCTAAAGAGCAAAAATGTATTTGAAGCGTTTTTGTGTCTGTGTAAATACCCAGAAGGCACCAGTTACAGTAAGTTGAGTAAAGTGCACATACTTTTCATTCTACAGCATGCATTTAGGTGAGAAGTCAACCCTAATGGACTTTTACTTAAACACAGGTATATGTGCACTGGATATAAAAAGTCTATGCACCCCTGTTAAAATGTCAGGTTCTTGGGATGTAAAAAGTGAAAGCAAGGTAATTCATGTTAAAACCTTTTTTTTTTAATTATCCCTGAATGTAAAATTATAGTGTTTAGAAATAAAGTAACAAAAAATTATCAGGAACATTTAGGGGAAAATAGAAAACATAAAAAAGTTATAATAAACAGGTGGCACCCCCTTTTGTGATTAAAGTTATGGCTGTGTTCAGATTGAATCAATCACATTCAAACTCAATTAAGCAATATCACATGAGAACGAGTGCTGAATATCAGATTATGATTATGTAACCAGTTATTTTGCTCTATCAAGACATATCCTTCCGCAAATTGGGTTAAGCTGGTAGCTGATGGTTAGTGTAATAACGATAAGATATAACTTTATTCATCCCACAGTGGGGAAATTTCTGTGTTACAGCAGCAAAGAAAAATGTAAAGTAGGGACAGTACAGTGTACCACCAAAGAAAATACCAAAGAAAAACAAAACAATATTTACACTTTCAAACAAATTGCTCTAGGTAATATTGCACAGTTTAAAATTGTATTATTGCACAGTTGCTATTGCACAAAAATGTAAGACATTGTAAGTTAATAAATGTAACTATATTTAAGATATTGTAATTATTGTAACTATATTAAGATATTGTAACAACAGTACATAACAGTAATAAAAGTGTACATTATGGTGACTGGTTCACTGGGGCAGCTTTGATTGTAGAGTATAATAGAAGTAGCGAGAGAAGACCTTCGATATCATCTTTCAGACACTTAGTATGTAACAGTCTGTCACTGAAGGAGTTGCTTAGAGATGAACCTGTTTCAGACATGGGGTAAGAGTCATTCTCTAGCAATGATCATAGCTTACCTACCATCCTTCTTTCTCCCATCTCCTGTACAGTGGCCAGGGGAATCTCTAGAACTGCGCTGGTCTTCTTATCAGCTTGTCCAGTCTCTTCCTGTCTGCAGTAGAGATGGTGCTGCACCAGCAGACCACTCAACAGAAGATGGCTGAGGCCACCACAGAGTCAAAAAAGGTCCTCAGTAATGCTCCCTGCACTCCAAAGGAATTTAGTCATCTCAGCAGATAGTCAGCTCTGTCCTTTCCTGTAAATTGCATTTGTGATGTGAACAGGGGTGAAAGTAGTTTTTAATTCTTACCTGTATTATATAGACAAAAGGTAAGGAGAATAAACCATGGAGGTGGTGGACAGTCCTAAAAGACTTATGAGATGTATTTACAATTATACTGCTTTAGAATACAGTAAGTCCCCAACATACAAACAAGATCCATTCCAGGAACATGTTTGTAAGTCGGATTCGTTCGTAAGTCCGACACGGTGAGTCTTACACCCCTATCTCACCTACGCGTAGTCAGCGTGATGGCTGTAAGCGTGGTTTATAGCGATTTACCACGAGTTTTTGCAGTTTGGGCGTAGTGATTAAGTTTCCAATGTTTCCCAACAATTTTTAGCGAGTTTGTTGCAAGTTTTAGTGGAAGCTTGGGACACTGAGGAACCTCAAGGAATGTCGGGCAGTCACTCGTGATGCCTAACACCACATTTCACCGTGATTCAAACCCATAGGTGAAATAGGGGTGTTATACACCTTTTACACAAATATACAATGTAAAGTATATTTTTAAAAAAAGGCACACAGGTTTGGTGTTTTGGTCCTGCATCATACTCTTGCCAACCTGCGCCACCAAATCACAAGGGGAATCCTGCTTACGCAGCAGGGTCAACTTGTTTAAAGGCAGTCCTGGGAAGACATCAGGGGAAGGACGGGACAATGCTACCTGGTGTTTACTGCCCGCTTGAACGAACACCATTTTGTCTCAGAGCTGTATTGGACTGTGAGCTCTGTCTCATTGAGGATTTTCTAAAATTTGTATTAGTAATTCACCATCAGCACAGATTTACAGGACAGCCATTTTCTATCATTGTGCTCCCGGACTGATTCATTGAAACCAGTGGGGAACATACTGTATTTCTCCCGTAGCCCAACACATGCACACATATAATATACCAGACTTTGGACATTTTATAAATTAATTTACACAGTGAAAATATTGTGTATTTGTACAATGCATGTTAGCTACTTCCGCAATTTGTTTGCATCTGGAAATGTTCATATACAGTACACTCACCTAAAGGATTATTAGGAACTAATACTAACCATACTAATACAGTGTTTGACCCCCTTTCGCCTTCAGAACTGCCTTAATTCTACGTGGCATTGATTCAACAAGGTGCTGAAAGCATTCT
>JAOTRS010000026.1:8179762-8192230 GCA_028565755.1 Dinotopterus cunningtoni
GGGGTGGGGGTGGGGGGTGGGATGAGGTAGTTGGGGGACTCAAGAAGTACGTTGTCATTCTTAGAAGAGAAAACCCTGGAGAGGTGGGGTTGCAATCTAGTCAGGAGGTTGTGGTTTGGCTGTCATGCCCAACTCTTATCCTCACTGTAACCAACTTTCTCTGTCTCACTGTATATATGTACATAAGAAGAAAAAAAAACAGCTACCGTTTAACTTCTTTGTTGATAATGCACATGTAACATTTCTGGGTCTTTCTTTGAAACGTCTGTTATTACGTAGGAAGACAGTTTTATATCAGTACCCATCAGACTCTAGGAAAATGTCCAATATTGTTCAAAGGAGGGTAGCAGAATGTCCAGATAATTCGCACTGAGAGGGTGTTTTGCCAAAATGACTTATGGAGACATATTTAAACACTAAGCAGTTTAGGCTCCTTAAATAATAAAGCATCAATCGGAAATAGAATTCAGGACCATATGTCTGCCTTCCTGCACAATGTACTGTACAGTAGATTGAGACGAAAAGGCAGTAAGTAGCTGCGTTCTGGACAGCTAGTACTATAGTTTCTAGTGAAGTGGAATATCACATGGTGTTCAGCCATGTTAACTACGATTCCAAACCACAGTGAGAAAATCTGCTCGCTTTAAAGGTAAATGTGAATGGTGTAGGGAACAAGTGAGCACTGGTTCATGAATTCGCCAGAAGCAGACAAGCAAAATTTCTCTCCATGGAATGCAGAAAAATGGACTTTGAAATATATATAATAAATTAATTAAATGATGAGATATTTAAGGATGGCATAATGTCAATATGACACAATACAAATTTAATAATCTACTTAATCATTTAATTCTTACTATTATTTTGGCTAGTAATCTGTAAAAGTAAATACACAATAATTTATTTATGCTTTATATGCATTTCAATAGTACACTGTACATGCTAATGTAATGCTATCAGTTCTGTTTCAATAAATATTTACTATTTTACTTTTCAGAGTGGGAAATTTAAACAAAAGCAGTAACAGATATCCAAGGTGCTTATGTTGCCAGGAATACACACTGAGGAAGTGATGTCTGCAGTGATGATATCGAAGGGCGGTATGAATAGTGGATTTTTGTCAAGGGAATATCCCATAGCCCTTAAAACTTTTTTGGTTTGCAGTTTTTTTAATAAGCATGTATAGGGCTCAGGATTGTTCAGGATAGAGTGGAATATTCTTTTTTTTTTTTTTTTCAGCACAAAATAGGCAATATGGTGAACTGAATCTTTGTTCATTTTAACCAACTTCCCCCGAACATGACTGAGCAAAAAATTTGAAACTGGGTGACAAAGGCAAATAAATAGCACAAATACACATGATCACATGTTTTTATGCTTTTTTTCGGTTGTTTCTATGACCTAAATAAATAAATAAATAATTTGAGAGTTCTACATTTTTGCAACTTCCTTTATAAAAGTAATGATAACTTGTGTTCTACCTGACATAACCGAAAGTCTCACCATTACACTGCCAAGGCTTTTATATAAGCATTTTTTTTAACGTATTAATTTAATGCTGTGTTGCTGGCATGTATCTGTGCCGCTTTAACTGGCATTCCCTGCACAGGGAGCATAACAACTTCACTTTTCAATTTCTTGTGTTAGCAGGTTGTTTCTTTATTTAATCAGTTATTTTACTCAATCACCACATAGTCTTCCTCGACTGGTGGATCTAAGTAAGTGTGACTGGCAGAGCTGGAGACAGACAATTAGTAACTGACAATGTAATTAACAGAGGTCAAAGTAGTTTTGAATTCTTACCGGTAAAATGTAGCCAAGAGGTGAGGGGAATAAACCATGGAGGTGGTGGACAGTCCTGTAAATTTGGTAAGTTTCTTTTTATATTTCCATTTATTCTGCTTCCATCACCTTCCTGCTCATTTTTCAACCACGGCTAAATGTCCCTTATCACATGATTGTGTGGACTAGAATTTCCGCATCAGGTTGTAAATGGCGTAAAGGGCCGTTTGAAATCGGATTTGAGCAGCTAGAGCATCCTGATTCAGACACGTCTTTAGGAAATCCAGTTCGAATCTGGCAGTCTGAACAAAGTCTTAAAACTTGTTGCCAAGATTGGCTGGTCATTGGCAAACCATGTGCTCATGGACCTCACTTCTTGCACAGAAGCATTGTCATGCTGGAAAATTGTTGGGCCTCTTAAGTGAGTTGAAAGACATGCACATGAGTGTAGGGATGTGGAAATGTCATAGTAAACATAGTTGAGCAGTTGTAGAGGTGTAAACAGCACCCAGGACCACATGCTGACTGAGCCGACACTTTGTGAGGGGCCCACGCTCCCACCACATCCTCCACAACCCTCGCTGTCTCCTCTCACTTTCAGCCTGAGAACCCTTTGACACACCATGTCCGGGGAAAGAGTACTCTCATTCACAACCAGGAAGACGTGAACACTGCGTATGAGCATTTAAAACCTCAAAAGAGTATGTCTTTAAAATATGAAAATGTAATTTTATTTGTATAGTGCTTTGAATAGAAACAGTGGATAATGTAGCAAAGCAGCTTCACAGGAATAAAAATCATGGATATGAATTTATAAAAATGCAAAGAAAAATCATTTTGGATGAACGAGCAATGGTGTTAAGAAAAAAACATCAGAGATGACAAAAGGGAATAAAGAAACGAATCCTTGCTATAAATATGTGGTATAAGGTTGACTATTGACATGTCTAGAGGGCTAAAGGGCTTAGGATTACTACTGGTTACCCAGGAGTGCCATGTGCAGCTCAACAGAGAGAGAGAGAGAGAGAGAGAGGTAAACTCACAGTCACATAAGGTTAGCGTATATTCTGTGTAGAATGCCAGCAGGGACTCCAAGATAAATAAAACAGAAAGCCAGGGGGAAACACAGGCATGAGAGCTCCCTGGGAAGTAACGCAACCAGTCACTTCACTGTCAACAAACCTAAGTGAGCTCATGAGAGTGGCACTACACCACACAACATCCAAACACACACCAGTTCTGTACCTTTACCCAAGAACAAATCTATTCATACTGTAAATTGCTGGTGTAAATAAATGTTTTCAGCCTGGACTTAAACATTGAGTCCTGAACATTAATCAAAAGTCTATTCCATAACTGTGATACTCTTTTTGTCGTGTTAATATTGTAACCAACATTGAAGATGGCCTTGGACTCGGCTGATGCAGTTCAATAGTTCAGGACTGAAATTCCTACAAACAGTTTTGTACCTGAGCCTCCAATAATGAAACTGGACTCCGTATTAACTTTAACACATCTTCTGTTATATGAACTTCCAGCCACCTAACACACAGTATGACTGCAGATCAATCCCTGCTATCTGACATCACCCAGTTGTGCCTGGTTCCCCTCAAGGTTTCTTTCAATTCCTATCTGATCATTTGGATTTACAGTAGACAGATTTTCTCACACATTTCAGACTAATTTTCCTATTTTTTTTTTTTATTCTGTAAAGCTTTTTTGTAACAATGACCATTGTAAAAAGCACTATACAAAAAAAATTGAACTACAAAATTGAATTAACTGCCTGTATTGTTATAACAGTTAATTAAGCAATATCACACAAGAGTAGTGCTGTATTGCTGAATATAGCATGCTTTTATACAATGGTTCTGCAAACATTAATTACTATCAACAGATAATGATTTGTTTCTTTATTTAACACATATCCTTTTGTGACTGGCAGAACTAACTAAGTGCGACAGTTGGAAATCGACAGGTACTGACCGACAGTGTAATTAACAGGGTTGAAGGTAGTTTTAAAAACTTTCTGGTACTGTCTAGCCAAGAGGTGAGGGGAATAAACCAAGGAGGTGGTGGACAGTGCTGTAAATCTTGTAGGTTTCGCTTTATAGTTCCACTTTAGAATATCAGCCTTATTAACTTCCTGGGTTAAATCTCAAAGAGCAATAAATTAAACAGTTTTGTACAGGTACATTGTACAAAAGCTCCAAGTACACATAAGTCAACCTGTACAATATTTACAAGTCTTCCAAGGAATAGCTAGTTCGCCTCAATGCTTCCTAGTAAATGTTCGGTCAAATTTCCATGAATGGTTTGGGAGGAGTTGCAGATAGAGTAAAGGTGCGATGACAATGAGACAATCGATAGTGATCCTTATGAGCCGCCTGTGCTTCTCAGGCAGGTGACACAACAAGGATTTCTCTGTCCACTTGGTGATATGTTTTCATGTTACATAGGCCTACTGTATATAAAAAGTGAATGAGGATCATTAGGTAAAAAACATTGAATAGCAAGCGAATATCGAACATCATTCCAACTTTATTGTTTTAAGCCAATGTCTGTCATCAGCATCAGTTTTAAAATAGCAAGTGAGCTTAGAGAGCAGAAGAAAACATCTGGAAGGGGAATTCCACACTGTATGTTATACAGTACGTTTACTATAGAATATACTGTAGTAGTCACACCCAGCACCACTCACTACTGAGGAAAAAAAGTTCAAGCAGTGGAGGTAATCAGAGCAGCATCGTGGCAAAAGATCTTCTTCTAAACACACATTCAGGTGTAATCTACCCCAACAAAAAGGAAGTGCCACCTTGTTATATTATTTGGTATTGCTGACCAAGAGGGCTGGGAGTGTTGTAAGGAAAATACAAGGCTTAACATTTTAAAGTCAAGCTGCACATTGAGATTTAACAAGTGCCAATCAATAATTAGTTGGGGGAATTGATGGCTTTAGAAGTTTGCTTTTTTATTTACAAAGATCAGCCATATTTATAACATCAGACATCAGATCCTGTGAGGTGTTTCCTGTATGCAGTGTTTAGTGCTTACCAAAAACTGGTCTAAGAAAGGTCAACTGGTGAACTGGCAGCAGGGACTTGTGTGCCCATGGCCCACTGATGGAGTAGCTCTCCTGTGGGATCAGACCAGACCGGCTAGCCTCCGATCCCAATATGTATTAAAGTGCTTTGTTGCTGGTTTACCGTTATCTTTCTGTGGACCCCTTTCGGTAGGTATAAAAACAATAAACCACCAAGAACACCTCACAAGACCTGCTGTTTTGGCATTATCTAGCCTCACAATTTAGCCCTTGACAAAATAGTTTAGGTCCTTACATGTGCCCATTTTTCCTGCTTCCAACACAACTCCAAAAACTAACTGTTTCCTGTCATTTTTAATGTAATAGTTAATAATTGTGATAGATATATTGATAGATATTTATATAAATGCCATATTTATAGATTGCACTGTTGTAAACACATGAAATATTTTAAAAGAAATACTTAGTTTATAAGACTGTTGTAGGATTTTATAAACAATTACCTGGATTTTCTTTGTGAAAATATTTCATTAAAAGTGTATTAAATTGCAAAATCACAGACAAAAACAATTAAAATAATGATTCTCAACAAACACTGAAACAAATCATCCAAATAAAACATTATGTACAAAAAGAAAGCAACTTTTAATTAAACATCAAATTTCATGTCATCATACATCAAAAACCCACGTTTAATTCACTAGAAATATCGAAACTAGTTTTCAAAGGAAAAAACAATCACAACTATAAAAAAACAAAACAAACAAACAACAAAAAAAAAAAACATAAATCAAAACCTATAAAAAATATAAAATTTAAACACTACGACAATTTGAAAACCTCGGTTTTGACTAGTACCATTTTAAAAGCAGAACATAATTTAAATTCACTTTTTTTTGGAACCTGCACACAAACCAAGCAGTCAGACAATTTTGAAACACTAGTTGTTGTTTTTTTCCTTAAATATGACATTGTCATGCAGAGGACATGATATTAAATATTAAATCAAACAAAATAAAATATATATTTATATTTCTCTGTTAATATACTGTATGTCTTTTTTTATTTTCAAGTCAAAAACACTCTCCCTCCCTTTAATAGGGAAACAAGCAAAATTAACCTATTAATCACAAAATATATAGAGATATTTTTTGCACATTATGTAGCTGCCATCATTAGTATGGCTATACGTGTTAAAACCAAGATTTCTGCAAAGAGTGATTTGGCACAAAAAGAAACACCAAATGCAAATAGCATGCACTTTTAGAAAAAATTAACTGGTCTTACTTGTATGTCTGATTTTGACAAAGAAAAAAAAACTAAACAAAGAAACAACAACAAAAAAAAGACATTCTGTGCATTGCTGTTGCTTGGGAGGGAGTGTGTCCCCTGAACACTTGTTTGAGGCCAGTGGTGTGTATCTCCATTATGCTGCTTACTGCAACATGCTTTTAATGGTCTTCGCAGTTGATTCGTCATTCAGATGCTTTGTCGTGTACCTGCGCAGAAAACAATTTTTTAGTAGACTTATGACACAACCCTTAATCAGTGTATAATAAATAAATACATTTAAAAAATGAATATGACAAACTAAGATTTTATTATTGTGCATTACTATGCTTCATGCCTGCTTTGTTAAAAATGCAGAAAATATTGCATAAAATAAATATTAGACACAATAATTCAGCTTTTCCATTATATACATTTGTTTGAAGGTGGTTCATCCAAAGCATGACCTTACTTGGCTCTCAAAAGCTAAACGTTTAGTTTATTTGACAGTGGATTATTTGGATGCTGTGGGTTGCTGGGTCGAACTTGTTTGTCCAGCGCAACCTATGGGTGCTCAATCAGATTGGGATCTGGGGTGTTCGGAGGCCGAGTCGGCGGCCTTGGGCTCTTTGGCTGCCAGGCAGCTGTGCTGCGTTGACTCGGACCAGACGAGCAGACCTTTGCTCCCCACAGGCATAAATGATCCCTGGGTGCCCATAAAAGCCGTTACCAGTGTACTGGTACAGTATATAATTGATAATGTTAATATGTTATGTGAGGTTAATCTTATGGCTCATCTGTGTACATTTTTATATGGTTCCAGTGCAGAAGATGTGTTCTCTGTTTCCTACCTGAGAGCATTTAATAAGCCCTCCACACTGTTTGGCGGCTGATCTCTGAGAACTTTAATGCATCCTTTCATCTGTTCGGTGACACAAATATTGCAGGTTAGAATAATGATTCACACTATAATGTACAATGAACAGTCACAGGCTTGATTTGTGTGTGTTTTCTGGTTAATTTCCATGTTTACTATATAGATGTTTTATTTGTTAAGCTGGTTTTTGCGTAAAATAGTATGGAAGAGTTATGCCTAAAACATAACATCTTTTAGCAGCATACATACATTTATGATGCATCAACAAAATTTATACACTTTTAAACTTCCTTTAAAATCATACCTATTGACTTAACCTACTCAGACATTATTAGGCAGCTAAAATATACTCACATCTATTTTGGAGGACTTAGCAAAAGCACCGACAGGATGTACATAGTCATAGAGGATGATGACGCCCACCATGACGCGCAAACAGAATGACACAGTGGCCTCACTGCTGAAACGGCTACGATACTCACTGCAGAGAGTCAAAGTGTCTACACTGAGATCTTATATCAAATACCTTAGATACAGTATGTTTATTCCGAATAAGAGAGGATGAACAACTTACGGTGTCTCCAGCATGACTTTACACACACTTGCCATGGTGCTTAGGACATCTGTCGTGTTCTCAATAGGCAAGTTCTTATTCTGTATAAAAATAAATTAATTAATTAATTAAAAAAGAGTATGCCTTTCTCGGTCATTTTCTCCTTCTAGTGCCTCACTGCTAGGGAGATTGGGTGTGTGTTGCTTAATTCAAATTAGAATTGTGGCATTTCATACCTCAGATACAAACTTTGTTGTGCCATCACTCAAAGTCTTCAGCATGGGTGTGGCATCTGCATAAAATAGAGATATTCTATTGGCTAGTTCATTGTTGACCTCGTTTTCTCCGTCCGCCTGCAAAGAAAGACACATTTTCCCCATATTTATGTGTAGGAAAGATAACAATGTGAGGAAAAACTGAGAATCTTAAAACAAAGGACGGCATTTTGTCAAAACCTCTAACTGATCAACAGGTTTAAACTCAAGAAGTAATCATTCAAAGGCGATATAAACAGAGTTTGTTAGTGTAAATATCTGATGACTGCTCAGCACTCCTGATGCAAATTATAATTAAACACCTACATGCAGTTTTGAGATACTCTTGAAGCACCTGACTAAGAATCAGGTGCATTAGAACTAAACTCTGCACGACAGTGCATCTCCATGAGTAAGGCGGACTCCTACTAATACATCATTGATAACACAGCGCATTAAAAATGAAATACATTTTTTATGTGCTATGTTATTAATGATGTACATGAGCTGCGGTAGTCAAAAGAGAGGCTGATAAAGTGGTGTGATGATTATGCACATGGTGTGATGAACAGCACTGCTTAACCTGTACCAGAACAAAATGTCCTGAAAACATTGAATTTTAAGAATCATTGCTAAAATTGTCTTTGCTCCAGGGTCCGGGTTCGATTCCCGTCTTTGTGTGCATGGAGTTTGCATGTTCTCCCTGTGCTTGATGGGTTTCCTCCGCGTCCCCCAGTTTCCTCCCACAGTCCAAAGACATTATTTTTATTAAGATAATTGCCCGTAGTGTGTGAATGAGTGTGTGTATGTGTATGTCTGTGTGCCCTGCGATGGATTGGCGCCCTGTCCAGGGTTTATCCCGCCTTGTGCCCTAAGTCTCCTGGAATAGGCTCCAGATAGGCCCCCGCGACCCTGAATACAGGATTAAGTGGTAATGACGATGAGTGAGTGAGTATTTAATGTAACGATTGAATGCACAGTTTAAAAAAAAAACAAACAAAAAAAAAAAAAAAACATACACCTGCAAACTCTAGAGTAAAAGCCAAAAAACATGTCCCAAATTTAACACAAGTTAAGATGTCGTTGCTTCTGGCTAGTGAGCTGAATGACTGTGCTAGGGCTCTAGGGAGCTGCCATGGATGAGGGGGTCACTAAGTTCAGCAGGGAGGAATGAGAGGGGATTACCAAGCACCAAGCCCACTCCTCTGAGATCTGCACAGGGAGTATTTCAGGGGTGAATTTTAGGCAGATCTCAGTTCAGATTTTAGATCCCAAGAGAATGTGTATCAAGGGACAGTGCATGTGCAGTAGTTCAGGTGCATGAGTGTGTGTGTGCGTGCGTGCGTGTGCATGCGAGTGTGTGTGAGTGTGTGAGTGAATGTAGTTTTTAGTGCAATCTTACTTATCTGGTGTCCGTTTCTTAGCATCAGTAGTCTCCAAACCACAGATGTGTGTGTGTGGGGTGTGTGTGGGGTGTGTGATCGATATGTGGTTAAGACAACACATATAAAGTAGATAATAGGAACGGAAATCACCTGTCACCACCTGATACAATATTATCACCATACTGTACCTCAGTGCTGATTCAATTTCTATTGTGATTCTGTAAGTATCATGATTTTATAAATATCCTGATTTAATATTCTTTATGTTCCCCCGTTTTTGTTACAATTTTAAAGAACCTTTAAATAAAGTTGTAATAACTCAAAAGTTTTATACCTAAACTTTATTCAACGGCTTCACAACTGAAATAAACATGAATAATTAAATGTGGCCCATTGCTTATAACATTAGTTTTCTCATTTAAAAACCAAGGGAAGCATTTAAACAACACAAAAAACTTAAAATACAAGAGGTTGATGTTTGACTTAAATAAAAAAAAAATAATTAAAAAAATAGAGCTACATTTTTAAAGCGGCGGAGGCATCTCTGTTATGTCATCAATAGTTCACTCCTACCACACGGAAAGCCAAGGTAGAAATAGTTTAGAATGTATTGCATGTACAGTAGGTGCAAAAAAAAAATGTTAACAGTGTACCACCTTAAATGCCCCCCAAAGTCTCCAAAACTCTATTTGACAATGAGTGTGTTGATCAGTTGCGGGCACGCAGGTGCATACAGCTCCTAATGCTGGCACACGCGGCTTACAATGCACGCAATTTCCAAGACTAATGTGTGCTCTTGGTGTTTTTAAAATGGTGTAAGCGTGTGTAATGAGTTGGTTTCGAGACTCATTTGCTCACAGTTTTTGGAGAAAAAGGCTGATAAGGGGCTTTTTTAATGCACGCAATTTTTGAAAAATATAACGCAATAAAAACATGTTTCTGTTGCACCATTCGGATGCTCACGTATTCAGCACAGAACTGGTTATATTCAAGGCTACCCTGAAGCTAAAAACAAGCCAATTCCAGTAACTGGATGATCATCCTGTGATTCATAACTAAATAAATTTTTCCTACCATCTCACGCAGATATGCATACAAAGTAAGACAGTGACAATGGAATTAGATATGTACTAGAATAAGAATACGAGAACAGAATTAGGACACAGTACAAGCAGATATCAGGAAACGTAGCTTTTTATATGTACTTACCGGGACATTATTAATTCTCATGCGGT
Source organism: Dinotopterus cunningtoni (assembly GCA_028565755.1). Lineage (NCBI taxonomy): Eukaryota > Metazoa > Chordata > Actinopteri > Siluriformes > Clariidae > Dinotopterus > Dinotopterus cunningtoni. The sequence continues at coordinate 8,190,161 of JAOTRS010000026.1, forward strand.
TCAGGGTCCTCCTGTAGTAACTGAAGTCATTCTGTATGGCAGGATTTGTCATCTACGGGGAGAATAAGAGAAACATTATTAATTATAACGTAAATTTGGCTGTGTATGTAATTGTGTTAGTGGTGTGGCATTACATCTACCTTTAACATGGCCTTCAATGACAAGACCATTTTACAAATGCTGAATAAAACACATCTCAAGGCAATTTGAAATGCAAACTACAATCATAAGATTTAATGGATTATGACTCCTTCGGATTGCCAAGATGACCCTGTTTTTCTTGGCGCTTGGCTTGTTTTTCTCTAATTGCTCCAATTAGCCTACTGTTTCTGAGCAAAAGCTAGGTTCAGTAGACATGTATTTGTAGAGGAAAGGATGGAGTGTAGGAACTGCTTAATATGACATGCATGATGATCTTAGGCTGCAAAGAGGAGAGCTGAGTCCAGTGTAAGGTGAAAGGTCAGAAAGATATGGTACATGAGAGAGGTACTTGTTTAAATGAACAACGAGACTATGAGCTTTCAAAAAGTTGTTACATTTCAAAGGATGGAGCAAGTATATAAAACCACAATCTTTATCCTCTGATAATAAAGACATTTTCACCCTTTGCCCTTTGAGCTAAGGTGTTCATTTCTTCCATCACATAGAAAAGATGTTTATGTCTGGCTGACATATTAGTCTCCTGCTCTGTGTTCAAGCTCCTGATTCACCAAGACCCTGATCAGAATAAAGTGACTGTAGATTAATCAATTAATAAATAATCAAATTAATACATGAGTGAGTGAATAAATGAGAAAACAGGAAAATACATAGAGATAAAAATTCTACCCATTAAATAAAAAAAAAAAAGAAGTAAGTAAGTATTGATATTTTTGTTGTTGTACATAGTATTAAAATCTTTAAATTTTTAAACTAAAATTACTGCCTATTTATCTGCCAAATTTAAGTGAACCAGACTTTTGAGCATTACAGTTATAGATGATGCTATAAATACATCATTCTAGGAGATTTTTCTGGGGTGCGGTCTGTTACTGTGTTGCCTTCATCGGGTTAAACGGTTTATTCTAGTCCTTTCTGGTGTGCTAAATTACACTGGCAGACTAAATTAGGTCACAGTACCAAGATGATGCACCATGGAGGGCGAGGATGGCTGGCACGCCACCTTCCACCCCCTACCTGTCTGCTTTTAGCACCCCCATCTGGGGGAATATTTAATTGGGCCATCTCATCCCACTGCCCCGGGGTGGAGTGTGTGCATGTGTGCGCGCGTGCATGTGCGTGTTCTAGCATGGATGGAGCAAGACAGAGAGTAGCACATGGCAATGAAAATATCTTTAAGACAAACAAGGCTCAGGCTAGACAGAAGTGGATCTGATTGCTTGTGACATACGAGGTCAGCTCCTGTGGCCACATTAGCTAAAATACTGTACAAGGCAACCCTTTAAAGTTGTAGCAGTGTCTGAAACACAGACATGCAGGATGGGTGGAGTGGATGGGCTTGCATAAACTAACTGACCTGACACATAACAGTGATACAGTGCACAAGGAAATAAAAAGCAACTCGAAGTGACAGGGCTTTATTAAATACAGAGTTCTGTACGTTACAGTTGGAGTTCGCTTTTCTCGTTTTTATGGGCGCCAAAAAGACTGTAGGTGTTACCAAAATAATAGTGACCACAATGTGACATGGGTAAAATAAATGTCTCACATGCCAGTTTTCTCCAACTGTAGATCCCTTGGGCACTGCACAGGTGCACTACTACAAACAATCTTGTCATTAGCTAAGTGCTAATCTTGTTATCCTGCAATTACTGAGATATTGAAGCTTGTTGAGCCTGGTCATTAACTAGCATCTAAAGGGAAAAAACAGTCGTCCATTGTGACAAAAGTGCTCAAAGCTTTACACATCCAAGAAACACAATGTAGTGTGCTGTGATAGGAAAATAATCAGTGCTGTGGTGGTGTGAGGTGGCCCTAGTGCAAAGTGGATTTTTCATTAATCTATTGATTATTTTTTGAGTGATTAATTAATCTGTTTATCATCTTACAGATGAATTTATCCTATTTTTC